>JASAND010002699.1:0-41323 GCA_030248195.1 Trissonchulus latispiculum
TTTTTAAAAACATGATAAAAAAATGTGCTATTTTTATAGTAATCACCAAAAATAGGCGGATTTTTTGTGCTTAAATGGGTAAAAATCTCCGGCGAAGCCGAAAATTTTTTGAAAATTTGGAAGTTCTGAGCGATTTTTTCAAGGCAAAGGTTCGTACCAGATGGGGCATCCACTTTTTTTTGTGGAGGAAGGGTGTTTATGGGGGACCCAAATCCACCCCGCCCCCACTAGAATAAGCCCAGGTAGAAAAGTGCTGTATACTACATACTATATACCAACTACACAGTGCTAATTACTGTGTGTACCTATAAATTTATTAGCAATCAAAGATCAAACTCTGACTCTTGATTGAGCTGTCTATTCACTATTCCTGTGTCTCTTTTAGTAGACTGCACCTGGAATGAACTTGGTTGGGTATACGTAGGTACTAGGTATATCACTTTACGCATCGTTAATCGTGGGCACTGTTGGAACTTGGGCTCTTTTCTAACGTCACCCCCCTCCCCTCCCCAATAGGCTAGCTTGTTTTTATAGTCACTTCCGTAGATATTTTGACTGTATATTTTTCTTGTATCTATCTGTTTCAGACTTCGTTTGACTGTCAGACGAGCAGCAGCACTTCCAGTCCCTTCTGACAGTCCTCCTCTGAGTATGGATGAGCCCAGTTTCAACTTCAATACCCCTCTCTCACCCTGCGATCTGTGGTCTATGCGAGGCAGAGCCTCAACCATTGGAGAAGTATTGCCTAATCAGGAGTAAGTGAAGACTTTTAAATTTTAGAAAGAAAATTTTATATTGTACTGACTTGTGTTTTTAGTTATATATATGCGGAATGTAGGGTGGTCACCTGGCTTATTTTTAGGCCAAAGCTTATGGGAGGGGGCTTCATGGGGAGGCCCTCATCGATGAGGGGGCTGACCCAAAATGTGGGGGATATTTTGGAAAAATTTTCGAATTTTTGCGGGTTTTTCGTGTACAATTGTGTAAAAATCGCTAAAAATGACTAATTTTTAGTGGTTTTTCGGCTAAAATAGTGAAAATCTCGTTAAAAATCCGGCGAAGCCGGAAAATTTTTTGAAAATTTAGGGGTAAAAATGGTGAAATTTGGCAATTTTTTGGTTATGGGGGGGAAGTCGGAATTTATGGGGGGGCATTTAATGGGGGGGGCTCCTCGAATGGGGGGGAGGTCGCCGAATGGGGGGCGGCCCCCCCAGTAAAAATAAGCCAGGTCACCAAGTCGCAATTTATGTGTATACCTATGCTTTCATTTTTCAATCTGTTTTCATTTATCAATGATTTACTTCATTTACGTACGTACTTACTGGTGGTTTTAGCAGGCGCATGCCTGTGTCTAGGTTCATAACTGCTGTTATAAATAGATTGTTGAAGTTGAACTGGATAAGTCAGCACACACAAGATAGCTGTAACCTCGTCAACCTAACCCAAAAATTCCTTCTAATACCATATATATAATTTTACGGTGGGTGGGTTGGTGGTCTTTTAAATAATTTCATTTTGTTTATGATATCCTGTCCTCTGCCATGCTACTTTTTTCCTTTTGAATATGTCAGCTGCGCCTGGAGTGAATGAACCAAATAAATGAACTTGGCCTGGCTGGCTGCTTAATTTATGGTTTGATCAAAGCCGGTTCCAGGGGCTGAGGTGGAATTCTTGTTGCTTTGTGACATTCTCATTAACATTGCATCATGTGGGGGTCCTTTGATTAAATATTCTACTATAAACTGGGGAGGGGTTCCTTTCATGGCGCCATGGCAAGATCTGTACCCCGGTATCGCATACCATCTCCTATTGAATCTTTTCCATGTCCCTTCTTAAATTATATATACACGCACACTTTCGGATTCTCTGGTGTTTTCTCCAATTGTCAGCCCCCTCCCATTTATAAATATGTTATTTAATATCAGTCATTCTTTAAATTTAACCAGAGCTAATAAAGTGGTCTGCCAATTATAGCGCCTTCGTTTCTCGCCTCCCCACCCGGTCTTGCCCTCAACAATTTTTATTTTAAGCCCCTATTTGGAGGAGTTATTCCTTCGAAAGATTGCTTCTTGTTTTATCTGGATATTTGTGTCCCTCTTGATCTTTCATAATCCGATATACATTTTTGAGTCTCTCTTTGTCTGTCCACCTTCACATTTACTCCTATTTGGCTGTAGCTCATCTTCAGTTGTCTGTGGTTTATGTGTAAGTTTTCTGAAACATCTCTGTATACATGTGCTTGTCGCTGCCGTTGCTACATATTCTGCTCTGTCCCTACTCCCTGTCTACGAAAAGTAATTGTTGACCGTATTGTCGTATGTGGAACAGGTTATTATTGTCTGTTAAGATTCTGTAAATTGTGAATTCTATCTCAACTGCAAAATGTTTCGTTAAAATTCAACTAAAACGTTTTAAAAATATATAAATTTCAGCTCGGTAGGTCAAGTTTTAACTTTTTAGCACTGAGGGTAGGTGATGGGAAAGGGAATATATTTTGTAGTTTATGTATTCCACCTCTGTATATATGTATTAAATATGTCTCTCAATTCGCATCCATTGTTTCGGACTTCTTCTCGTCTTTAATTGTTTCCAATTTATTTATATATACCAAAATGGTGCAGGAAAATCGAAATGTGTTTGGATTGTGATGAGCTCACTGTTCGCGGATACTAACACTTTCCTTGCCTAAGTCTTTCTTTTTCACACTCGTCTGATATAGCACCCTTTCCTTTGTGTGTGATTGGTTTGGTAGGTTCTAACTGGTGCTAGGCTCCTTCTATTCTGTTAGATAGAAAGTAGTAGTGCGTATGGCGCTTTATCGTTCAAGGATGACTAGAAGAAAATAAGTAAGAGAGAGAAGTGATTAAAGCTGGCCAGCCACCAATCCTGGATTTGTTCAATCTTGATCCTTCTAAATATAGCAGTCCCTTGACTGAGTTTTGACGTTGTTTTCTTTTTGCCTTTTCCTTCAATCCCACGCATTTAATCTATATATGTATGGAAGTGGGTAGTTGGGAAAAGTTTTGCTCAGGTTCTCTTGAGGCATAGCTTTTCCCGTTGGTTAAGTCCTTTCTTGTGTCAGACGACCAGGAGAGGAGGAAAAATTCTGAAGAAGTAGGCCCAGGCCTGCTAGCCTATTTACTGTTGCCCTGGACTGGGTGGATGGTTGGATATAAGCTTACGCTTGATCATTTATACATAAATTGAACAAACTAGTTTATCCAGTATTTGTTTAACGAAAAAGTCTCAGCTGTTCCTTCTTGTGTTTTCCGGTCTTCAGTATGAGGTTGCCTCGAGGTGGTTTTGAAACCGGATCCTTGAGATCAAGATACAGGTATGTATTGTACTATTGTATGTATGTATGTATGTATGTATGTATGTATGTACTTGGAATGTGATATATGGAAATGAAAAAGTTTGTATATATATATATATACGGTTTTGATAATGGCCCAGTTTTTAAGGTGTTTTGGGTGACTTACGTAGTCAGTGTTTCTTAAGTTGTCCAGTAAGCTTGCTGTAATGCAAAATTTTTTCTGAGCAAACGACGTTTCTGTAGATCTTTCGTCAAACTTAAGTTTGAGATAGCATTCAACATAGTACATCTAAGGACCGTAGGTTTTTATTAATCTGTATTCTTGCCGAGGAAGCTTTTACCAGTTCTTAACGATTAAGAACGTAAGCAAATCAGTTCTGCTAAAGTCCTTTGTTAGAGTCGTCTGTTCTTATATGAAATTCAGGGATGGCCAAAATCTCAAGACAAGCAGACGCATACCAGAGATTTCTAGTTCATTCAAGGCATATCGAGCTAACTTATATAATATAGGTAAATGGGTGTTCTATCTTATCGTCTTCCCATCATCTCTATCTCATCTTATCATCTCTATCGTTTTTCTGCATCTGTATGTACTTATATGTATTGGATATTTCGTAAAAACACATGTTCTGGATGTCATTTTTTCTTTTTGTGTCAAGTGCAAAATTTGAATCTCCCACTCTTCCAATTTTTTCTAATTTTGGAGGTGTATATACATGTACGTACGTAAGTGGTAATAGCAACTGGTGCCAAGTTTGAATTAGTTTTCGTTTGCTTTACTGTCATAACAATTACTTAATTTTTTGTTACTAGGTTACGTGCATTCAACTGTGAGGGAGGTAGAATGGCTTAGTGTTGATTGCCAGAGGGGGTTTTTGCGGCTGATTAACTGGCTGGCTAGGTATTTTTCCATATTTAGAACGAGGCTTGCGTCAACTTCATCTTTGTGTGAGTTCAAAAGTTTAGATCGTATTTCTCATTAAGTTTAGTGTCCATCTCACTTTGCCAATCCGGCTGATTCTCTTGACTCTGATACCTCGCATTTCGCATGATCGGAACAATTATATGTAAGTAGAGTCGATAACTGTATAAAGCGAATTTTGGACTGTGATTTATGTGGAAACGGACATTGGTCTTGGTTTTGGTTGATCGGTCACGGAAGCAAGCTGTGCATTCATAGACTGAAAATTACTTTTGGTAAACATAGAACGATTTTCTGAATTTGCGGTGAACTGAAATGTGAGGTGTTGCAGTTATGATGCTATTTAATGTTTACGTGTATCTAACGTTTGCTCAGACTCTTTGATTATTATAGCGTGAGTGCTCATTTGTCTAGAATAACGGTGGGGCAGAGTGCGGGATACGTACCTGTGGGTCTTCTCCAAAAAATATATAGGGCTATAAATAGCGCTATTTTTTAGCATGCACTGTGAAAGATTTTTAGCATGCACTGTAAAAGTTAATTTTTATTGCAAAAATAAGCAGATTGAGTTGTCAAAACGGCAAGAAATGAGTAAAAATCTTTTTTTAAAAATAAAAAGTAAAAAATACAATTTCTAAACATTTAGCCTTCTGAGCGAAGTTTTCAGGGCAAAATTTGGTACCAAAAGGGGCACCCTTTGGTTTGGGGGGGGGGAGTCGATTAGGGGCTAATTTTTGGGCGAGGGAGTTTATCGGGGCACTCACTAGAATAAGCCCTCAGATATTGATCATACGATCTGTACCTTTAAGTGTTTGTAATACAATCGAAAACAGCTGCATGTGATGACTGAAAAAAGTTTTATATATATGCTTGCGTAGTTTGCATTTTTATGTTATATACAGTGAGTTTTTATTTTATCAGCACAGATAGAGGCTCTATCTCTTTCCTCCTTCATGTGTGGTACGTGCGTACTTACCTGTGCGGCTGATATAAACTTTAGAGAATGATTCGTTAGCTATACCTATGTGTTCTGTCTGACTGACGTTTTGGTATAGGATGCCTTCCTATTGGTTGCTAAGTTCTACAAGTTTTTGTGCTTACGAGTTAGAATAAGGCAGGATAAAACAGACAGCGGAGATAGTAGTATTCATACTCAATACTTACTAGGTTGGACTTGGTATAAAACATGAAACTTAGGTCCGCGTATCTATAAATCCATTATACTAATCCTTCTTTACCCCAGCTAACAGCCAGGCTAAGCTTAATTTTTCTTATTTTGCTATATGGTTTCAGTCAGCTTGTGTTCACTGCAATGTAGATGTCTTTTTGAATTATACACAACTTTATAAATATATATATATATATACAAGTAACAAAAATGCTCCGCACAAAAGGGGATAATATGTGTGTTGGTCGTCTATGTCTATGTCTATGTCTGTCGTTTAATCAGGTTGAGAAAGAAAGTATATAAATCCGACACAGCAAGTTTGGGTGGGTGGTTCTATGGCGAAAGTTGTTCAGTTCGATGCGGGCCTTCATTTGACTCGAAATTTGACCACTTTTGAAAATTTTAATTTTTGACCCAAAATCGCCTAAGTCCCCACCCCACCCCACCACAGGCCTCTACAGCCACTTTAGGTACGCACTTCTATGACAAAAGTTGCTCAGTTCGATGCGGGCTTTCATTTGGTACCAAATTTGACCACTTTTGAAAATTTTAATTTTTGACCCAAAATCGCCTAAGTCCCCACCCCCACCCTACCACAGCACTCTACAGCCACTTTGAGCATGCAATTCTATGACAAAAGTTGTTCAGCTCACTTAGCGCTTTCATTTGGTACCAAATTTGACCACTTTTGAAATATCTTATTTTTGACCACTTGACCCCCTACCCGATTTACCCTTCAAACGGCAAAGTGGAGCCAGTCCAGCAAAATGGGTGGGTCGGACGGCAAAACGGACTCCGGAAATGAGCTGGGCGCACCAGAAAACCCCTATGGACAAAGTTTTGAGAGTCTATGCACAGTCCTATATGGTGTTCTTGGAAGTCGGTACCGACTTGACCCTCCCGACAGCAAAGTGGAACCAGGTCAGCAATATGGGTGGGTCCGACGGCAAAACTGCTTACGGGAATCAATTCGCCGTGCCAGAAAACCTTTGTATGAAAGAATTGAGCTTTCTAAGTTGAATACACAGCGAGAAATTTCGATTTTTCATTTTTCGAATTTTCACCATTTTTGACCGGCCACTGTGGTCGCATGGGAAGTGATAGAGAAACGAGACTTAGCTATTTAGTTAGTTCAATATATGTAGTTTCTGAATATAAAAAGAAATCGGCTTCAGCTCCTAACGTTCGAGCTGCGCAGCGACCACAAAAATGGTCACTTTTCGCTCTGAGCCGACTTTGCGGCGCCGCTGCGGCGCTGTGGCGCATCTGCGGCGCAAAAAAAGTAGCGATTCTTAAATGGCGCATGGGGTACTACAAGACCCTATACCCCTTTAGGTCCGGCCTCCGCTGCAGATTACGTGAAAGAGGCGGAAAGTCAGGACAATACGACCATTAAATAGGAGAAACCGGAAAAAAAAAAAACATCGCCGCCATAACCGGTCCGGGGCACAACTTTTTAACGGAAAGTGATACGGGGCTGAAACTTCGCACACATACTAAACTCGATGTGCTCTACAATTTGCGCATGAAATCTGCGCAGGATCTGCGCAGGATTTTGCGCAGCCTCTGCGCAGCTTATTTTACGGTGTCTCCAGGGACTTTTGACACATATTATAGGGGTCGCTGCCGCGACCCCTATGATATATATGAGTTTTTGCTGTGACGTGATATAATAGTAACTTAGAGTGAGAGTGATTGGTTAATATTTATCATACGTCCTTGTGCTGAATCTGTGGTCACGGAACTATATATACACCTTGTTTTAATTGTGGACACTTCGATTTCCGGTAACGTAGCGAAGTTTGTCTTGTCGTAATTTGCTTATTAAAAATATGAAGGTGGAAATAATAATATAGAATATATTAAGATTTTGTAGTCTTGTCAGGTTGTTAACACCGATAGAGACTGATGACTACTATGCTTGTGTAAGAAGTATTTTTTCCATCAAAATTACTGGGATTTTCTTAGGCAAAAGTTTCTGGAGGAGAGAGCTGTGGGACGGAACACCCTCCTCCCGCATGCTTTGGAGGGTGGGGAGGGGGTGAGAATAGTTTGAATACTGCTACTTTTTGGTTACTGAGAAAAAAATGGAATCATTTTTAACTAACTAAAATTTGCAGCAAATATATACCTGAAAGATATAAAATATAAGATTCAGGCGAAGCAGGAAATTTTTGGAAAATTATCCTCAAAACCCTATTTTCCCAGACACTTATGGATTCCGAATATGTGGGCCGATTTCAAGGGGACCTCCCCTCAACAGGAAAAAGCAACCAGAGTTTGTGCCATGGAGCATCTTTGTTCTTGTGCTCATCTGCTAATTGCTGTACAGGCACATCTAACTTATGTATGCTTAAGTGAGAACTAAATTGTTGCCCACAGAGACAGAAGTGCTAATTACTTCTGACAAATTAATCTTTTTAATAGTTTCCATTTCAATTTTTTTAATTTCAAAAACATCTATCCCTCCACCGCTACCGCTGTTGCTTCGGTACTGTCGCCGAACATTTGTATTTGTAGCTTTTGCTTGTCGAGTACAAAAATTCCTTTAACATTGGCATTGAGAGCATTACATTTAAAAATTGCACAAACAGTGATTTCTACTCATTAGTTTATTAGCGGTGGCTTTCTATTTAACAATCAAAAGATTTTCCACATTTGTACTTGAATTATAGATTATAGATTATTATTATAAATTATTATATTATTTATTATATATTATTATATATATTATTTATTATTATTATTATTATATTATTATATAAATATTATATATATAAATTATAGATTATATTACATTACGTTCTATATGTATCTTTTTTACATTCGTTGTAATGACTGTTCACTAATGACACCTCACTGACAGCTGCTGCAGGTGATAACGATATACGACGCTCTTAGCGGTTTTTGCGTGCTCAACTAATTAGTTGCTCACTAAAAGATATATAGGCCTATAAATCTTATCCTTTCTATCCCAGCAGGATTAGCTGGGTGAATAAATTGGAAGCTTTGAGATTTGTGATCATGAGATCTCCCATTTTTAAGCTTAGAGACTCTTATGTTCTTGTTATACCTCTTATATACATTCTATTTTTGCATATATCAGTTAACTGTTTTGAGCTGCTACGGTTAAGTATGCAATCTGGTCCTGTCCTAAGTATACTACTTTACATAAGTTTTATTAGATATATACTTTGTTTTTACTTGAATTGGCTTGGGGTGCTCGAGCCCAATTGGAATATTTTTCTTTCATTTCTACATTTTTTCATATAAATTAACTAGTGATGCACCGGGGCCTGGCCCCGGCCCCGGCCCCGGTAATCAGGCCCCGGCCCCGGTACCGACCGAAGCCAAAAATTAGCAAAATTTTGTAAATTTTTGACTTTTTTGACCAAAATTTTGAATTTTCGAAAGTCAAAAAGTGTTACAAATCGTTTGTTTTAGCGCTGATATGAATGAAAACAACTATAGTAACGTTTGAATATCAAAAATTATTGCAAAATTTAAATTTTTAAGAAAATTTTTGAAAATTTTCGATTTGGACCCCCAATTTCTAGGCCCCGGCCCCGGTACCGGGGCCAAGGTGGCCCCGGCCCCGGTAGTGGCGGCCCCGGTGCACCTCTAAAATTAACAATTGCTTACTATTTATATTTTAATTTTGACTGACAAAAAGAATGAATTAGTCTCTAACTTCTTTCAAGATTATGTAATACGAAGAGTACGCAGTGGATAAGAGTAAAACAAGCTCTATGCTCTGTAGTCGTAGTGTAAGCATGTCTCAAAGAAGTTCGCCCACTATGCTTGTGTTCCAAAGCTCAAAACGGACACAGTTTGGACGAATAAACTGCTTGTTGTTTTCTAGCTGCAGCACAACCATTTTCAATTGGGTACTAAATTGCCTCTTGGGTTGCAAGAGCTCAATTTATGTGGGAACTTGGAAGTGCCTGCCCACCGTTAGCGGGTACGGTGGATGTACCATGCATACATTACAGAGTATGATTACTCTCGACATTGGAGATGAGCATTTATGCCCGTCGGCCCGGCCCTCGTACGTCGGTTAGCGGTCCGAGCCGGGTCGAGAAATTTTTTAACTGCGGGCCGAAACGGGCCGGCTCTAGAAAATGTTCTGAAACCATTAAAATTAGCTAAACATTTACTCATTCTGATTATATTACAGCAAAATTTAACATTTCTAAGTATATTTTCGCGTTTCCATGCTGCAATGGAGCCTTTGAAATGACATTGTTAGTACAATGCCGGACCGAAAAATGTTACCAGCGGGCCGGGCCAGACCGAGCAAAATTTTGGAGCGGGTCGAGCCGGGCCGAAAAAATCCGGTCAAATCTAAAAATGGTCGTCTCTAGTTGACATATGTACGCTTAGTTCTACACGATGTTTTTACTCTTGATAATATATCTGCATAAAGATCATGCAGTCATCACACCCTGTGTATTGAAAATATAACTAAACTGGCATGCACATTATGTCTGTTATCCCTCCCCGATTCATGAAGCATGTATAAAGCATAAGCTTGGGCCAAATTCTCTCCTGTTTGGGCTACGTGCCCAATGGGTAGACCGATAAAGCACAGATTTTAGTATTTCCAATGAATGGAGTAATGATTATGGTATACTACGTATATATACTCTTACGAAGCATCTATGCTTGTTTGTTTAAATGGAACTGCAGTAATAGAAAATTCCACACTCCAATTTCCAATTCCAATAGCAATTTCCAAGTTAAAGTTTTAATGTGTTGGAGTTTTCCGTTTCACATTTCTAAATGGTATCATCCTAACCCTACATTCAGTAATGCAAAAGTGATGGGAAAATTTATTACCGGCTGCAAACATTACATACGTAGTCTAGCAAACTTAAAAGGGGGGGGGGTCACTTTTTGCCGATTTTTCGACCATCTCCGATTTTGCTCATTTTCACATATTTTGTAGTCCCCATGGGTCCGCGAAACAAGACAAGAGCGTTTTGCGAAATATTGCGTCTATCGTTCTGTACAGGCCCTCAAAGGTGACCTCGACATGTGTTAAACATAGGAAAATGAAAAAGTTAGGTTAAAAAGTTTGTGGCAGAAAAATTTTTCGCTGTATAAGAGTCAGAACTCTGAGACCTTTTCAGAATCATTAAGGACATATTGTAGAGTGCAGCTATCTCCTCTGAAGCGATTCTGTTCAGTATTGGATTTTTGGCGAATTTTTAAAGTCAGAATTTTGGAAAATCCGCCATTTTTGGACCATGAAAAACTGGACCTACGGTACTCTTTTGCTTGTCCTGAACGATTGGCAAAAGCTACAGAAACTGCCAATAGATAGCTGCACTCTACGCATAAAACCACGTCTTATGAAAGTACTCACATGTTTCTGTCATCTACAGTAAGCTCAAAAAACTTGCCACAAAAACAGCAAATTTTGCTAAAAATGGCAATTTTTCATAATTTTCACATTCTTTTGATAATTTCTCACTCATTATGTGGTAAAAAATCACCAAACTTGGCAGATTAATTAATATATCTATGTCTGTCACATAATGTGGCCAAAACAAATGCGTCAATATTGAACCTGCTACTGTGGCGGCACCTTTGATCATTATAAGTGAAAAATGTCAATTTTAAAATTTTTCCAAATATAGACAAAATGGGTATCAATCGATAGCTAATGGAACGAGGAGCAACTTTTCTCATACAACTATGGGCCTAAAATGTTGTCTGTGCAAGATAAAACGAGTTAAATTAATACTGGGCAGTCCTGCAAGGTTAGGTCAGTGCAGCACTCAAGCATGCATTATGAACGCCTGGATAGCTGGACTTGAGCCACGTCTGCACTTGAATATTACCTTAGTAAAGGCTTTAATTTGGTGTATCGGTCAACCCTATTCTCGATCTCGTTCGGTCTCCACCTGACCTTGCAGGGCTCATCACTGGAATTTTCAAGTTTTCCGGCTTTGAACCTGAATAACTCTGTCACAGTTTGATTTCGAACGCTAATATTCTAAGTTATTTTGGAGAACATACGGGGGCATATTATGTGTGAAAATGAGCGAAATTCGTGACTATCGATTTTTGACCAAAGTGACCCCCCCCCTTAAACTGGACCAAAAGAGTAAATTTTGGGGAGAGTTTATTATTCAAGTTAAGTATGATAATGTATATATTTTCTGAAAGCTCAGAAATCAGAGATTTCAAAAATTTTTAAAAATTCTAAAATTTTAGAATTTCAAATTTCAGAAATTTTAGAAACTGTAGGAAAAGAAAAAATAAACGAAAAGGAGTCGAGTTTGGCATCAAATGAAAGGTCTCGTTCAGGAGAACACGAATACGTATCAATTATGCGGATTTGGGGCGGCACGTGGTTCCAGCGGGCCCATATCCCGAAAAATAAAAGTTGCTCGAATCGCTACAAACTTGGGCTCATTTGAAAGGTCTCATCACGCTGACTAAAAGTTATAATTGGGTCATCGCTCAAAAATGCTGTCTGTGAAAGTTATCCCTCTTTAAACCCCAAAAATGGGCTGTTCGGACACTTTTGGAGGGTTTAATCCAGGCTAGCAAAAGCTGTGAGCTGAATCAAGTCAAGCCAGTGCGCTACATTTTGCGTCACATCATTATATACAATTACGTAAAAATTGCAGCTTTGGATCTTCATGCATGCGTAAGATAAGCTAATTTAAACAAACTTCAAAGAAGCCGCCGTGTCGGTTCCTTTTTTTGTTTTTGAAATCTCTGATTTCTGAGAGTGTTTTGAGAGATTGTTTTGAAAAAAATTTTTTGAAATCTCTGATTTCTGAGCTTTCAGAAAATATATATATACATTGTCAATGTCATACTTAACTTGAATAATAAACTCTCCACAAAATTCACTCTTTTGGTCCAGTTTAAGTTTGCTAGACTATAGTTAGGGTAGTTCACTTTTAGCTGACAAATATTCTTCATTTCATTTCTTATGCAGAGCCTTTTCATTATAATAGGTTTTTCAGTTAGAGGAAGCTGGAGTGGGAGTGACAGGTTATCCAGGACTACCTTAGCTTGTTTGTTTGTCTAATCTGGGATAATATACGTACGTATAGATCATGTGGTTACGAAAAACTTTGTTTGTATGCTTCCTTCCTTCCTTCCTTCCTTCCCTTCTCTGTGTCCTAAAGATGCTAGTATTCTTTGTCGTTTCTTGGGAACGAAGACTTTAATTTCTAGTTTTGTGAGATCCCAATATTTATATATCTATGATTTCCTTGTTTAAAATCACAGCAGAAAATAGAGCGTAAATGAGTAGAAAACGTGCTGAGTACATTACGTGTACAAAACAATCTCTTTCGCAATACGTATATATTACGTACGCTTGTTTATTTGCAGTATTTGTCCTTCGATGACTTACTGAACTACTGAAAAATTCTTTCTAAAATTTACCTTCCCCTCTCTTGTTCCGAGTAAAACTCCCCATCGACGGTTTTCCTCTCCCCCCGTAAAAATTGCCTAATAATAAGCAACTGGGGCAGGTCTGAAGTTGTTTGTAGTCATTTTAGAATGAAATAACAGCTTTTATTCCACCCACCCTCTCTGAAGTTTATTGTCGTAATATATAACTACTAAATTGTCTTCCAGTTTTTTGCTAGGATCTCAACCCTCCTTCCTGTTCTGAGATTTCTTGTATCCTTTCTTTATGTATATCTATTGTTTAGATCGTTCATTATGTATAATATAGTTTTTGTTATATATAGTTTTTGTTATATATTTGTTTGTTATTTAGAAGAGATTGCGGGGCCACAGGTGTTAACAGTGGGATACCTGGGGCCTATAATCCACAGTCGGCACCAGACTGCACGAACGACACAGACTGTTCCAACTCTTCCTCGCCGATGTTGCGTCGACGCGTGGGTGATCGGAGACGACGCTCCTGGCGACAGGCCATCTTCAGTCGCATTGTGGCCCCGCCGATACGGAGACAGTCCTCTCTCGCTTGCGGTTAGTGTACTCTGCCGTACAGTGTACACGCATACATACTGTGCCGCGATGGCCGAGTGGTAAGGTGTTCGACTAAAGATCTTACGGTCCTAGGTTCGAACCCCCGCTGCCACAAGGCTTTCGCAAATCCCCTTGAGCAAGGGACTAAGCACATATCGGTTCGCCGTGGGCTCCAGTCAACCCAGCTGTCTATCCTTAACTGGTCGGTAAATGGGTACCACTGCGGTGCTGGGTTTATTTTACTGGGGGGGGGGGGCGCCCATGCCGCACCCCGGGGGGGGGGGTTTCAAGGGGTCTAATCCCCCCCTTTTGGGGTAACAAAATGGAAAATTTTTGCTATTTTTATGGCAAAAACAGCTGTTTTTAAAAAATTTTCGCGCCTTCGGCGCGATAATTCACTTTTTGCAAGAAATAAACGTCCAATGTACTGTTTTTTGGCAAAAATGCAAAAATTCTTCAACTTCTGGGGGGCAGACCCCCCGTTGCGTTTTACCTTGGACCCCCCCTTTTCAAAATCCTGGGTGCGGGCCTGGGGGGCGCCCCCACTTTTTGGGTTCCCCCACCCCCACTCGAGCACCTCCCCCACCCCCCCCCCCCCCACTCGGCCCCACCCCCACTTTTTTGGGCTTCCCCCCACTCACCCTAAGGTGCCCAAAAATTGCCAAATTTTTAGGTTTTTTGGTCAAAATTTTCAAAATTTTTCCGGCTTCGCCGGAAATTTTTGATCAAAAATCGCCTTTTTTGGTGCTAAAACTTGGTTTCAAGCATAGTTATGGCAGTGTATGTGAAAAACAGGCTATTTATACAGCATTTTTAGCATTTTTGGCCCATTTTATCCCCCCACTTTTCGACCTCCCCCCCCACTAGTGGGGGGCGTCCCCCCACTTATTTTTGCCTAAAATAAACCCAGCGGTGGGAAGGCTGGCTTATCCCTTGGCAATTTTCTATGGGGGGGCTTCATGGGGGCCCCCCCATCGATGGGGGGGGCTCGCCCAAAATGGGGGGGCTTATTTTTAGAAAATTTTTTCGAATTTGTGTGGGTTTTCTGTGTACAAACTGTTAAAAATTGCTAAAAAATGACTAATTTTGGGTGTTTTTAAGCTAAAATAGCGGAAATTTAGTCAAAAATCCGGCGAAGCCGGAAAAGTTTTTGAAAATTTAGGGTAAAAATGGTAAAAGTTTGCAATTTTTGGGCTTATGGGGGAGAGGTCGGGATTTATGGGGGGCTTTTCATGGGGGGCTCCTCGAATGGGGGGGGGGAGGTCGCCGAATGGGGGCGCCCCCCCACCCACCCCCACTAGGGATAAGCCAGGAAGGTAACAGGAGTCTGTGTTCTGGCGTAATGCCTGATGAAGGGCTGCCCCCTTACACAGATATAGTCTACATTAGAGTTGTCACTCCTGGCTTCGGGCTGTGAATTCGGAGATAAGCACCGGCACCCTATAACCTTCTGTAGGTTGGAGTTCTCTCCAGGGGTCACTTTACCTTTACTCTAACAGAAGGGGCTGCAGTGACGGTGAAAGTACTTTAGTAACACAGACTCAAAAAAGGCTTGTCCGTCTATGACAAGGCAAATTTTTGTTATTTGCACCTGTAACGTCTTTTATAAATTTTGTCCTTCCCGCCACCGCAATGCTTCCAGCTATGCCAATAATTGATTTCAGGGTCTCGACTTCCTACTTTAAAGCATTAAAAAGCTGTTTGAGTTGGTCAAAGTAGTGTAAACGTGAGGGTGCGGGGAACACCCTCATAATATGAGCTTCCGACTCTGTTCGGATCACGGTTTTTTTGGGCAAAATAGGGGGCATTTGCCCACTCGGCCAAAAGTTTACCCACTCAAATTTAAATTTGCCCAGCAGTTTGCCCACTGAAAAATTGGACCACAGAGGTAAAAGAAGTGAACATTTCTATTACGGTTTTATTGCTAATTTTAAAAAATCTTAAATTTCTTTATGGGGGGCGTGCCGCCCCCAGACCCCCCGCTGGGGTTCCTGTGTCACTACTAAATTTTAATTTGATTAACTTTACTTCACTTTACCTATTGTCTATTTCTAAATATGTCTCCTCGAAATGTTGCAAAATTTGTATTTATAAAAAAGTGCAACTGCAGAAAATCGAAACTAGTACTCAAAACATGTGCAAATATATCAAAATTTGAAAAATTCGTTTAGCTTCAGGGGGGCTGCCCCCCAGACCCCCTGCTGTTGTTTTAATATGTTTTAATATGTATAAGAACCCTGTATTGTATAAAAACTAAGATTGCTTAAGGCACAACTAAAGAAAATGACAGGAAATTCGATGGTATGGAATAAAACACGTTATTAATTAAAGCAAAGTTAAAATTAAGGTTAAAAATCGCTTAGCAACATTTTGTAATTTTGCCCACCGATCTCTAAATTTGCCCACTGAATCCTAAATTTGCCCACTAAAATGCCCACTGGCCATTTTGAAAAAACCCTGGTTCGGATTGATTATTTTATCCTTGGCTATAACATACGGATAAGCGATACCGTCAGCTTTCAGATTTAAAATTTAAAACTTTTTGTGTAAATTTACAATAAGTTAAAATTAATAGTATTTCTGGTGTTGCATTTTAGAAATAATATATGGCTGCACTCCCATAGCCGAATGTGATGGTAACGGATCGGAGGTCACATCCTGTATTGAGGACGCGGCCCACGTTTTGTCCCTGGGCGGATCCCCACTTGGCCCGGGATCTTCCTATGGAGCTGCTCGTGCCATGGTCACAAAGCGATGTGCACAGTTCTATAGGACTCTGTGGAAGAAGGCCATCAGTGAACAAATTCTGATGCTGCGTTTGGAGAAAGAAAGGCAAAAAATGATTGGTAAGACAAGACACAACAGGTGTGACTTAGCCTAACCTGCCCTTTGTTTTTGGAATATGTATATTTATAGTTTTTAATTTTTGTGCATTTCCACACTTTGAGCTCATGTCCCAGTGGATGGTTATGTTTGTTTTTTGCTGGTTGGTGAATTCAAGTATATGCACCTCTATTGTGTTGGTCGACTAAGCATTTCAAATCCTGCATTTAGTGGAAGTTGGTTTTATTTAAAAAATAAAATTAGCGCAGGAAAGTAGTCTCTAAGAACTAATCGGCCGTAGCCAATTCGTAGTCTGATTTGGGCCAACTTTTGTCTGCAGCAGTCACAATAGAAAATATTTGCTTTTTATACATTTTCATGTAGTTTCAGTTTTGTTGTTAAAATACTTAGTGCATACACACAGATTTTCCATTTTTTTCTGGTCTGTGCATAGTAGATTTTTGACTTTGAGGTGTTTTGCCCTTCCACTTTTTTCAGTTTTACTGACTGTTGACACAGACACTTCGTGCGTGTGTGTTAGTTGCTCCGTGTAGTTTCTACAGTTGAGCAGATCCTGCAGTGAATACAGTGTGTGTAAATTTGGACAGATTGTATCTATATACTAACTCCATCATTCTGTATACATAGAAGTTTGTTTACAGCAGCAGCTGCTGCTTGCAGAAGCCACTATAACTTTTAACTTCACAATTCAAACTAGCTTTTACAGTAATATAGTTGAGTTTGATGACGGTTTTTTTGAATGCATTAGTTTCGCTTTCCGGCTCTGGTTAGCACATTTGTCATGTCGCAAACGTCTGGGTCTGGATCTGTTGTTCCAGAGATGAAAGTGTCTGAGGACGAGGCGCTGCGAAACTCCCGACTGAACTACGAGGAGCTGTCGCCCTGTTCCTCTGAAGAGGACTGTCGACAGACCTGGCGGGCCTTCCTGGACCACCCACAGCGCCGCACCACTGTCTTTGATATGCCGCATTTGATTGATGCTGTGAAAGGCGGTAAGATGAACGATGCTCTTTATAGTCGTCTAATTGCGTTAAGACTTCAATAGTTGCCGAGGAAATTATATCTTCTGTTTTGTGTATGACCAGTCTTTTAGTTTTATTTTTTGGATCTATTAACCAACCAGTTTCTGTATTCTAGGTTTTTACACAATAGGGAGACCTCGATTGAGAACTGTTTTCAGTCAGCAAATTTTAAGAATAGTAAATTTTGTGATATCAAAGACGGTGTCAGCTACTGTTAATCTGAAAAGTTGAGTTGATTTCTTTGCTAATCCTATATTAGGCATTCCTCGAGAGCTTCGTGCCGAAGTTTGGTGCTTTCTGCTGGAGCAGCATGAGCTGAGATTGTCCTGCAAAAAGCAGAATCCGGTTCCCGATTTCAATTATCAAGAGCTTTTGAAACAGCTAACATCCTATCAGCATGCGATTCTTATTGATTTGGGTGGGTAATCCTTTTGAACTTGTTGTTTTCCTTTGGCACTTACACCAACATTTTATGGGTCTTATCTCGATTACCCCCCAGTACTCAAAATCCTTAACACTTGACCAAATGAGCTAAAATTTGGTGTGGGTATGTTTTCGATCACGCTGAGTTCAAATATCGCAAAATTTTTCGATTTCGCGAAATTCGAAATTTTTCGATTTCTAAGGGGGGACCAAGGGAAACAGAAAAATTTTTTGTCTTCGATTTTGCTGAAAAGATGTATATAGGGGTTTTCGGGGTCGTAGAACACGAATCTGAAGTCCGTTTTTCGATTCAGCTTTCCGTTAGCTCAGTATAAGCTAGAGATTTAAGCTTAAGATGTAAGCTTATACTGAGCGACCGAAAAGCTTAATCGAAAAACGGACTTCAGATTCGTGTTCTACGATCCAGAAAACCCCTATAGACATCTTTTCAGCAAAATCGAAGACAAAACATTTTTCGGTTTCCCTTGATCCCCCCTTACAAATCGAAAAATTTCGAATCTCCTGAAATCGAAAAATTTTGCGATATTTGAACTCAGTGTAGTCGAAAACATACCCACACCAAATTTTAGCTCATTTGGTCAAGTTTTAAGGATTTTGAGTACCGGGGGGGGGGGTAATCGAGATAAGACCCCATTTTATTAGCTTTACAAGCTAAGCTAACTGTATTAGGCTAGTTTTTGTTAAAGATAATTGTAATTAGCGGCAGTTATATTGGAAAAGAATAGTGTGGTAGGTAACGTTTATTTTTCCATTATTTAGGCAGAACATTCCCTACTCATGAATATTTTGCCAAACAATTTGGTCCCGGCCAGTTAGCGTTATTTAACACTTTAAAGGCCTACTCCCTGTTGGACGGAGAAGTAGGCTACTGCCAGGGTCTGAGCTTTATTGCCGGAGTCTTATTGCTTCACGTAAGTGTACAACAATCTGTGCCCTGTTTAAGGAGAACGTGTTTCTTCTGTTTTCAAATAGACTCTTGATAGAAACAGCGTTCGAATATCAGATGGATTTTCTTTTTTCTGAAACGTATTCTATGCGTTTTCTGACTCGCATTACCGAGATTACCGGTCGTTGCATTTGCATTTGCCAGATCTTGTCGTCGTTTATTATTTAAATGCAAAGGTCTTAAATTGTTGAAAGTGTTTCTAAGCGGGGAGGGCGGAACTTACGTTTGTGTACTGTTTTGTTGTATATCAAGTATTGGAAAGTACAAGTTCTACTTCTACATGAAAAATTTCCTAAAGCTAGCGTAGTTTATTTAGATGGAAGAAGAGGAAGCCTTTTCCATGCTAGTAAAGTTGATGTACATGATTGGATTGAGACATCAGTATCGTCCTGATATGATGGCTTTACAAGTTTGTACTACCTTGTTGTTTTACTTTTACCCTTCTGTACTTGTTGTGATTCTTTCAGATTTTGTATTGACCGTCGGGCCTGAATTGAGCTTCTATAAAATAAAACGAGAAATTTTGGACTTTGGTTACGCATAAAATATAATTTCCCTAGGCAAACTAGCTGCGGTATTTTGGGTAACGAATTTTTCATTCATCAGATCATGGCCAATTTTATGTTTGTT
Source organism: Trissonchulus latispiculum (assembly GCA_030248195.1). Classification (NCBI taxonomy): domain Eukaryota; kingdom Metazoa; phylum Nematoda; class Enoplea; order Enoplida; family Ironidae; genus Trissonchulus; species Trissonchulus latispiculum. Next base: position 19,261 of record JASAND010002699.1, read on the forward strand.
TGGAAAGAACTCTGTTTCAGTAACGTTCGAAAGGAATACCGCCTCCTGAATTTGTGCAGCTGTTTTCTCTGTTCTATTTTTGTTGTTTAGGTTCAAATGTACCAGATGTCTCGCCTTCTTCACGATCATCATCCCGACCTGCATGATCATTTTGAGACGCACGAAGTTCCCACCCTCTACGCTGCCCCCTGGTTCCTCACCATGTTCGCCTCCACATTTCCGTTGGGATTTGTGGCCAGAGTGTTTGGTGGGTATTTACGTATACAAACAAAATAGTTGTTAAACATTACTGTTTTAAGTATTTACTACGGCATGGGTTATATACTTCATTTTCATTCGTTCTTCATTTTTGACCCGTTTTATAAGCAACTGAACATTTTGAAGATGGATTTCTTGATTTTTTGCCGAATGCTTTTTCTTAAAATTTAAGGTTACCGAATTTTAGAATTATACTTAGGCCCGGTATGTGATTCAGGGTTTATAAACGGTACAAGTAATTCTTTGATATCAATCTGCATCATAACGTCACTGGTAACTAGTGATGTGGATCGGATCGGCAAAATCGATCCGATCCGCGATCCGGAGGTCGGATCGGATCGGATCGGATCGGATCGGATCGGATCGGTAGACCTGCTGGATCGGTCCGGATCGGATCGCTTGATTCAGGCGGATCGGCGATCCGAGACCTGATACCCAATATCACATAAAATTAAACCGTACCCAACGCATATTTGTGACTGAACTTGACTTCGATCACTGACTGTTGTCAGAATTTCGGAGTGAAGTTTTGTGGTTGGACTCTGCGGCTTTATTCCAAAACCCGAAGGAGTCAAACTCACTGTTCATACAAAATTTACTTCCCGCAATGTTTTAAAAGCGTTTAGTCTGTTTTCGCTGTAGAGTACAAGCTTCAGATTCAGTTTCCGAGAAAAAATGTTAGTTTGATAGGCGATCCAGAAAATTACAACTTCAATTTCGGTAGCATCAAGTTAATAAATTTTACTTCAAATTGGAATTAATCTCAAAATTATAGTTTTAACTGATATGTTTAATTTGTATTATCTTAAATTGATAATGTTAAATTTGTATTATGTTAGTAGGCAGGCCGCGATCATCACCTGCCTCACTATTTTGAGTAATTTTACTTCATTTGCTTAATCTATATAATTTTACACAATTACACTTTAGTATTTCGGAAGGATAAAATGAAGAAATTTTAGTGAAACTAGTGTGTAAGATGTGTTTGACAAGGCAAAACCGACTTTAGATCTAGTTCATTTAGCTTCTTGAAGAAATCATTTCGGATCGCCGGATCGGATCGGATCGACCGATCCAGGACCCGGATCGGATCGGATCGACCGATCCAGGACCCGGATCGGATCGGATCGACGAATAATTTTGCTGGATCGAATCGGCTAAAGTTTTAGCTGCCGATCCGATCCGATCCACATCACTACTGGTAACTGTAGTCGTGGATTGTTTTGTGATATTATGGCACGATATTTTTAGACTTGGTCTTTTTGTTTGGAAGTTTGGACGTCATTTTTGCTATTTCTCTGATTCTACTGGGAGATCACAAAGAGCTGATCAAACACTGTCTTACTTTCGAGGCTATTAATGAGTTTCTGAAGACGGAACTCCCAGCCATGAGTATTATACAGATGGAACGAATTTTTAATCAGGTAGAAAACACACCCAGTCTGCGTGTACGTAATTTAAATTTGAGACGTTTCTGCTTATGCTCAAATATTGTTTCTTACTGATGGTGAAACGGGCTTGCTTAGTGGCTTGATGAAATTAAGCCCACACACACACGGACAACCTTGTACTTATATGTTTTTGCTCTTATGGGCACATGAGAGATTGTAACATATGAGTACACAGGCATTTATTTCTACAATTTTCTTCAATCTACTTTAAGTGGTACGAATTAGCTTACAACAATCTTCTTGTGTAAAGATTTAACTGTTGTGCTATTTATAGCATCCATATTTTTCCACTTTGTCTATTGTTGCAAAGGGCTAAATTTAGAGCTTTACTGAGTCTGCTCTGAGAATACTTAGTCATAGCCATAGCCAGGAGTGTATAACTGTTAGGGGATAATATTTTCTGCAAGTATGACTTAACATTATTCAGCTTTAGTGACTGCTTTTGTCAGTAGCTGAGTGATAAGCTAACCAAATATTTAAGTGTAGTGTACTAGTCTAAACTTACGTGCTTGTGGATTATAAAGAGTTATCACGCTAACGTGGGCAATAGGTCATAAAACTACTTTTTCTATAGGTATACGTAGATTTAAGAATGAGGTGTTAGTTCATCATGACAAGTTTTTGCCGTTTTTGCAACTAACTTTGAGATGGTGGAAGTTCCTACGTCAGTTTCTCAGGCCAATTCTTCAGTTTGCATTTTAGTTGCTGCAAGAAAAATATTTATCTAATGCTTTATCTATCTTTGTCAGCCTTTTCGCTTATCTTTAACTTAGCCAATTACACTGCAAAAGTTAACTGTGTTTTTTGCATTTTTACAATTGCTTTGTTTCGATTTAAACGGCAGGTTTCTTGCTTAGCTTTAGCATAACCAATGCATTTTATTACATTTTTGCAGGTGTTTTGTTTGGATTTAAATCGTGAGCTGTTGTCCTTTGCAGTGGAGTATCAGGTTCTTCAGGAAGAGATGTACACGACCACGACTCCGGATGGGCCGGCCGGTCCCAACGAACTGGTTCTGATGGATCCAGCTGATCAGGTTGGGACTCAGGACAAATTAACACTAGATCTCTGACGACATTAAATTGGTTTTTGACTGTTTCCCATAAGTTCATTCATAAATTTTACACCAAGCAAGTGAAGTCAAGGAGATAATTCGTAACTTAACCAACAGTTGAGGTATTGATGTGCTCACAACAAACAGAACAGAACAGAAACCGTTACGTGGTGCTGAAAGCTTAGTATTGTGACTATTCTGCTGAATTTTATGTTTTTTGGATTTTAGGTTCGTCGTCTTGAGTCTGCCAATCTCCAGCTGAAGCGGCAGAACATGGAGTTGTTGGAGGAGCTGAGACGAACGCATGGAGAGCTGGAGTTGGCCAATCAGTCCAAAAGGGATTTGGAGGCAAAGCTGGAGTCCTCTGCCAATACCGTTAATTCTTACAAGGTAGTTTCATCTACAATGCAGACTTGATGTAGCAGGCCTTAACGCAACTACAGTAACCAGTTTTTTTACATCATGACAAAATCATAAAAAGCTAATCTTTCCAGCAAAATCGCTGGTATCTGCTTCGGGCAATTATTGCTTTGCCTTATGAATTGCAATGGCAATCTGATGATGCACTACCCGGCAGCAGTAAAATTTTAATTCAGCTCAGATTGTTTAATCATTTTGCGCCCTTTTTGCTGCCTCTTTGTTTACATGCTTTCTCACATAAACTTCATATGATTGTTAACTGATGCTTGCAGTGTCGCCTCACAGCCCTACAGTCTAGAATTCAGACTCTGGATTTGGAGCGTCAGTCCCTGATGTGCTCCATTCGTCGAATGCGTCAACATCTCCCGGCTGACTTCTCCGAGTCGGAACTCCTCTCCATGACGCCGACGCCAACCCCTTCCCCGGATGACTGCGCTTCCATTGACAGTGGGATTGATGGCGTAAGTTTAGGTGCATTCCCTTACTGTTTACTTTCCTGTAACATTTAGATGGTACTGATTGTTATTTGTAATATCAGTATGCATCGAAAGTTGTTCTCACTGTGTTACGTTTTCCCAAAAATGTGAAATTTTCAAATTGTCAAATTTCAATTTCAAATCCAAATTGTGAGATTTTACTGGGCACTTTTTAGATGACAAACTACGGTCATCTCAGTCAGTCAGTCAGTTGACACTCTGATCAGGATTTGATAAGTTAGTATTTAGAAGTAATGTTAAGAGTAATGAACATGTACTAACAAATAATGGAATTTCAGATGGCTAATGGTCATGTGACGACAGGCTCTCCGTCCAAGTCGTCAAACCCGTTGCCAAATGTCTACTCATTTCGACTGATCAGTCAGAGTAAACTGTCACCGACCTCCTCAACTGGCTAATGATCTGGGATCCTGATATTTGATTCCGATTTATTCATTCGTGGCACGTATCACTCCTTTTGCCTTTTTTCAGTTTGTTGTGTATTTGGCTGACTGTCTGTCTGTCTGTCTGTACACTGTTGATCCCATTCGTCCTTCTTCTGTAAATTTACACGGCATTATTGCTGTTGATAGATAATTTGGTAGATTCTCACAGATTCTTTTTAATTTTGGGTCCGATTCGTTTTTAAGCCTGGCTCTACCTCAAGCTGATGCCAAAGATTAAGTTAAAAATTCTTGTTAAATTAAATTCCTTTATTCTGTTTTCTGTTCTAAGTAACTTTACTTCAGTAAAATTAGCAATTCTTCAAAACTGTGCTTGCCGATTTCTACCAGAAGGGATTTTTATGCCTGTCACGTGTCGTTGGATTCTGTGTTTTGTTTATTCTATTTTAATTGTGTAACCTTTGTCAATGTAAATTAATTGTCTTGGTCCGTTTTAATGCCAAACTACGTAGCGAATTTATTGTTCAGTCTTGATTGTGTATAGCTAGCTATTATTGCTTACATTTTGCGGCCTGGTGCCTCACGCCTGATATTGTTATGACTGAAGTTTATGTATACGCTGTATAGTGTAAACAGTACTTAGGGGTTAGAGCTGTCACCTAAGAATATAGTGTGTAGTTTATATGTACAGTATTTACATGGCGTGTTCACTCTTCGTCAGTGCTAAAGTTTAGTCTTGTGGAAGAATCGCAGATTGCAATTTTATCTCTTCAGTCAGGGACTATTTTCTGCATCTTAACATTGTTGTTCTACGTTCTTTTCCGGGGTTGAGCAGCTTGGAGAAGCTACACTAGGGCACTTCGGCTCGGCATCTACGGCCCACACGTCTTAGCATTGGCAGGTCCACACATCGGAGGATCCGGAAAGGAAATGACGTGGGGGATTGACTCAACCGCTCGGTAGCATGCGGACTCCAGATGCTTCAGTATTAACCCAACACAGACGTGTTCCCGAGAGTTTGGAAACCATTTGCGCCTTCGATCAGACGTTTGGCAGGGGACAACTTTAGGATCTCCATTTGATTGGGTTCGTATCCATCGGAGTTCCCACAGAGGTAGTTCCATCCAAGCCCCGACCTTCATGTGATTTGATTGCAGCTCCCTCAACTAAAAAAGTACTTAAGAGTGTGACAAACTTCATTATCTATCCTATCTTCACATCCTCCGCACGCCCAGAGCTGCTCCCACCATGAGCTTGACTCTAGTGAGTGACCTCCTGTGATTTGGTACCCAGACGAAATGGAAGTAGGCTACTCGCTTTTGCTTTTCTCGAGCTTTAAAACAGACCCACCGCGGAAACTTATGTGTTATACATTCTTGGTAAGTACCATCCAGTTTGCTGTGAACATTACTGACTGCAGTTGAGAGCATTGACTTTTATGCTTGTGTATGTCCTGCACGAACCTTGAACTGTAACATAAGTGTACTGTTTATTGCTTTCCTTTTTGTTTCAATCTCGCTATGGCCAATGGGTTACCAGCTGTGATCTTCTTTTTTGGGAAAGCCTTTAATTTGTTTTTGTCTTTATTTAATTATTTTTGGCTTTAGTTTTTAATGTTTTTGTTGGTTGGTTGATTGTGTTTTATTTGCTTAACCTGTTTTTCTTTGTTCCTGTAAATAACCGGTGCATTTATTTCAATAAAGAACTCTGTCCCATTTTGCCATTATAGGTATAAATATACAACTCTAGGTATAAGTAGGAGAGAGATAGGCGTGTTTTCGAAAATTTCTTGAATTGTTAGCATTTTCAGAGCACGAAAACTCAAAACCGCTGATTTCGCAGGAGTTCAAAGGTTATGTCTCAATAAATTGCCTGCAAGATACACGATTTGTTCATTACAAATCAACCAATTCAGTTATCATACAGCTCGCTAACATTCGATAGACGCACATTGTAAAGTACTTCCATAACGTTTAATTGAGTGCATTTTCTTTAAATGAAGTACTTGTAGGAGCAAGACATGCTGCACCAAACCAGTACTTTCTTTTTTAGAAACAGCTGTTCCGGATTACTGGCGACTGCATATGCTTTGACAATTCAGGTGGTCGTGGTGATATCCTTTTGTGGTGATTTTTGAAACGCTAAAACTCGCAATTTTGGGAGTTGGAGATCGTTTTAAAGCTTATAATCTGTACATTCACGTGAGTTTACGAAACTTGCAAAAAAGTAGCAAAAAGTTTCTGCCATAGTGGACCAACAATTTTCGAACATCGATTGCTCAAAACTGTATAAGTGGACGAAAGTTCCTTTTTTGTGCCATGATATGAACTGTATAATTGGACGAAAGTTCTTTTTTGTGCCATAATATGAAGGACATTTTTTGGTTTGGTTCAGGTCTTAAATGCTCCAGAAAATCGGCCAAATGTGCGGTGACACGAAATTTCGAAACTGCATTGAGTTTTCTCGCAACGCAACTGAAGGCTCAAACAAATGTTAAATATCAGCGTTGAAATTAGTGCAATAAACCATTCTTAACGGCCGAGGATGTGGCCTAGTGGTTGAGCGTTCTACTCCAGATCCAAAGCTCGGTGGTTCGATCCCCGCCTTGGACACTTTTCTTCACATGTTTCAGATCCTGATTTCAACCTTTCACATTTGGCAACCGTGACAGCTGACAGGACCTTACCGCTCTGAGGAGATGAATTCGTTTGTGATGCCTGGGAATGGTGGAATTTCAGGTCAAGATAGATGATTTGGTTTATGGTGGTCCTCGTGGTGCTAAGGGTTATGGTTAATGGTTATAATGGTTCTTTGATTTGATGTGAAGGCTCCGGGCTTTGAAGAAGAATGAAGTATAATTTGGCCTCGGATTAGGAGGCAGTAGGGGAGCCGCCCTTAGACCACATGGTAGACCTGACCTGCAATTCCTGGAAATTTGAGGCCGAATTTCAATTAGCAAGGGGAGTATGTTAAATATCAGCAACCCAGAAAGGTTGAAATCAGCGTAACAAACTACATAGTCTCAACGTCTGGGATGTGGCTTAGTGGTAGAGCGTTCTACTCCAGATCCAAAGCTCGGTGGTTCGGTCCTCGCCCTGGACACTTTTCTTCTCATCTTTCAAATCCTGATTTCAACCTTTCACATTTGGCGACCGTACCGTGGTCGTTTGTGATGCCTGGGAATGGTGGAATTGCAGGTCAAGATAGATGATTTGGTGGTCCTCGTGGTGCTAACGGTTATGATTAATGGTTTATATGGTTCTTTGATTTGATGTGAAGGCTCCGGGCATTGAAGTAGAATGAAGTATATATAATATGGCCTCGGGTTAGGAGGCAGCCCCAGCTAATAGGCATTGATAAAATGAGTGGCAGAACGAAGTCAGAGAACATTAATTGTGCCAATCTAGTTTACATGCTTTTTCAGTATATCTATGTTAATTTGACGTTCCCTGCTAGTAGTTAGAAAAATATTCTATTTGGAAACGTGGGCTTCTCGCAAACGGGCTTTTTCCCACCAACTCTATGTCGCACCGGAGAGATCAGAAGAGCAATGTGACACATCATCGTGAAACCCAACACCAAGCGTTCATAATTCATATATTAGAAGAAGAGTGAGCCACTAGAGGGCTCCTCTTCTTGGCATTGCGTAACGGTGCTCCGACCACAATACGCGTATGTTCCCGTTTGGGGGAGGGGAGTCGACAGGCATACCCCCTCCCCGTTTGGTGGGGGGGGGGGTAGCAAAAAGTGGTCCCCGTTTTGTGGGGGGGGGGTAGCCAAAAGAGGTCCCCGTTTGGGGGGGGGGGTAGCCAAAAGAGGTCCCCGTTTGGTGGGGGTAGGCAGAAAAGGGTCCCCGTTTGGGTCGTTAAGACAGGCGAAGATTGGCTGAATCTGATTGGCTGTTAGCGACTCCCCCCCCAAACGGGGACCCTTTTTGCATATCCCCTCACCAAACGGGGACCCATTTTCGATTAGAACAAAAACTACCGTAATCCTCTGCTATACCCCCCCCCCCCACCAACCGGGGAGGGGGTCTCTGCAATCTGTTTGGCTGTTGGCTACCCCCCCCACCAAACGGGGACCCATTTTCGATTACAAAAAAAACTACCGTAATCCTCTGCTATACCCCCCCCCCACCAAACGGGGAGGGGGTCTCTGCAATCTGATTGGCTGTTGGCTACCCCCCCCCCCCACCAAACGGGGACATCTTTTCTGCTACCCCCCCCCCACCAAACGGAGGGGGTATGCTTTGTCGAACAGAGCTACCCCCCCCCACCAAACGGGGGAACATTCGCGTATTGGGGGCGGAGCACAGTCACGCAATGCCAAGAAGAGAAGCTCTCTAGTGGCTTACTCTTCTTCTAATATAGTGCAATTATGCACTCTTGCCAACACTGATACTTCAAGCAATATTCCGGTTTGGTCAAAGTTTTTCCACTAATTTAGTTCAAGTGGTCCTGCAAATTTCACAATTTCGCTGCTTTTGAACAACAACTTTTGAAAAATTTCAGTCCCAACAAATTTTCAAGTGAGCAGCGAGGGTTCCTCCGAACTCCGATACAGATTCGAGGTCAGTTTTGGACACTTTTCGAGATACATGATTAAAATCCTATTCACACTGGATACTGGAAAACGTGAGTTTTCCTGCAGTCTGCACTAGCTGTTCCTGCTTGACTATATGTACTCGTGGATTGGATTCAGGAACAGGCTTCTTCCTGTGTGTACCCGTTTCTAGGTCTAAGTCCAGCTTTGCGAACCGTATCGTTCTGTTAATACAGAATACTGTGCAGTATAACTAACTGTCCTGTGCTTGGTGTAACAAGTTTTCTAGACACATAGCTTGAGCTGAAACGGTTGAGAGGTCAATTCGGACTGATTAATCCTGGACTCTAAACCTCAATGGTTCAATAAATTTTGCCATCCTATTCATTATATGAGCGTATATTTTGTTAATTAAATGGATTGAATATTTGCGTGATCAGAGAACAATGCCATAGTTTTAGATTAATTGGTTTTCCCATAGTGTAACAGAAACTAGCAATCTAGAGAGTAGAACATCAGTTGCTGTTTTCACTTTTCAGTAAGGTCTAGGCGCACTATAATTAGCAAGTATGTAATTAAAGGCTACAATTTTCTTTTTTCCAGTATTCTTTCCTCAAACAGTCGTGGAGGCTGGAGGAGTCCTCTAATTGGGGAATTTGACTTTAAAAGAAAACACTCAATTGAGTTAACTTCCATCTCGATATATATATAGTATAACTTGTATCGTCTCATGAAATTGCTGGACTACAAAATTGTAATGGAAGGGAAAGGACTGTTATAAACAAAGTTAACTTAAAATATTTTATTTTAGGTTTAGAAGTTTATTGTTCTCGAATTACGACAGCAAGAATGGCAAACTATTTCAACCAAATGAAGGTAAAGGGTCAGAAAAAACCTGGGCCCACAGTCAGTGACGATAATAACAATGTTTTTACCAACTTCAGAGCTCTCCGAAAACTTGGAACAGAGGGTGGCAAGCGAAAAGTTGCTCCGAAAGATTCCACTCTGATTCCGGAACCTACACTAGAAGCGGATGAAAAGATGCTTGATACGAAGGATGAAATCGAGTTGAATGAGCCGGAACCGGAACCAGAGATTTCCGAAGAAATCGGGAACCACGATCGGCCTTTTAGCAGTCAATCCAGCGGCACTATTTCCGCTGAGAATACGGAAGAGTCGGGTCTTACCAACTCTGATTTCAATGGCCCTTTGTCTGATGCTCAGAAGACCAAACAGAAGGAATTCTATGAATGGGTGTCAAACGGCCAAACGGAAGATATGGGAAGAGTGAATGATTTTATATACTGAAGACAAAGCAGTAAACGAGAGACCAATAATACAACTTTAACCAGTACGCATGGTAGTGCCTATATTTCGGAAAGTTGTTTGTTTACGGAGGAAGAAGGCAACAAACTCGTTTATTTCAAGAGAAATATGTAGCCAATTTTAGCCTGTAGCCTGTTTCTGAAAGCAGCTAATTCTCCGAAATAGGCACAATATATATATCCGCACAGTACAAAACAGCAGTGCAAAACTTGACAAAAAGTTAATATGTGAGATGAGAATTTTGTGTTGTTATTGATACTTTTTATGGAAATAAACTCTAATTCTCCAGACATTGTTAATTATAACGACGAAGAAGACGAACCCACACCACCCACTTGTGCCAGTCAGACGACAGTAGTCTAAAAAATCTTTATGAATGTTTAGCATCTACCTATTAAGCTATGCAGGCTATTTAAGAAGTAGTTTTAGGTTACTAAGCGACTACATGGGCTAATAAATTAAGTATGCACTCACTCGGTTCAGAGATTAGTCTAGCATAAATTCAGATCGTGGTTTGGTACAACTTGTTTCTTCTTTTCCCCGCTGCTTCGCATTAGTGAATCTTGAACAGGTAAGATTTAAGAATTTGGAAAAGGCATGTTCAACAAAAGATAAACAGACAGCAACCTGTCCTTTGATAACGGTAACGCTCGTTCGTTGGTCATCACATCTCCTGAGCTATAAATTTAGGATCACATGATTATAATTAAAAATTTCTGAACTTTTGTGCAAAAATGGTACGTGTCCAAGTCAATCCTCAAACGCCACCGCAACTTTTTGCACTTTTAGCAAGAGTAACTTTTGTACGTTTTATAAAGATGAAAATACAAAGGAATAGAAAATATTTTGGAATTACTTCAGAAGAAATGCAATCGACAAATGCTGTAGGTAGCTTTGAGATGAGTCAGCCTTTGGGCGCTATATAGGCGGAAGCAAGCGTTCCAAAATATTTCCAACAGCCATTCCTCCACCTGGCACGGTAAGACTGAAAACTGAAAATCGGCCAATCTGTTCAAACATTTTGATCTTCCCGCATTATATATGTATATGCGGTGTTATGATATGAACATTGGAAACAATTCCCAATTTCATGAAGAGATTGCAAGATGAAAGCTGAAAGCTTATACATACCGGGATATCATCCTTGCATGCATTGCATGCACGCACATGTGCATTATTACATAATTTTATAAAAGTGGTTCCTGTTTTTAGGAAATATTTGAAGCTACAAAGATGAAGTAGGCGAAAGATTTATAAGAATACAAATGCTTGAAAGTATTTTTAAAGTTTCTGTGTATGTGTGACTCCTTTTCATATAGATAGTCCGAAATGGCCACGAATGTATTCGACAGTTTCTTCCGGCAGAAAAGGGACAGGCCCAAAAAGCAAAAGAAAAACAACGAAGATGAAGAGGAAAATTCGGACGACGAAAGAAAGAACAAGGAAAGACGAATGAGTGGAGAGGATCGCGAGGGAGAAGAACACGAAAAGAAGGACCGGGAGCGAAGATACAGCACCAACAGCACTGGTTCACTCTACACTGAAGACCAGAAGAATGACAGCAAGATCTTTAATCCGGAAGATCCCAACGTTGACGGCTCGGATAATCCAGACTCAGAAAATCGTTTTATGCAATGGATTCTCAATGGTAAAATGGAAGATATGCACGAGATCGATGACGTTCTTTTAAAGGGAGTTTAAATATAACCTGTAACAGAACCAAACCTACTTTACGCGTGACATTTCAATGTGATGATAACGATGACATGCTATATGAATAAAATTATGTAAACCATTTCATATGTACCTCAGAAACAAACCATCGCTATTGAAAAAAATACAGAAATAGCCTGAGAGAAAGAGATATGAATACCTAAATCAATTCGTAACGTATTTGAGATAACGATGCTCGAAGCTGACTGATGTAAGCCTACGAATTACGACGGTCGAAGACTAAAGCGTTCCTTCCTATTGCTCATGGAAACAAGATTAGGAATAAACTGTAGACACAGCTAAGGCCTTATTTCTTTAAAGATTAAAATGGTAGGATTAAATGGATTAAACATCACCCGGATTAAAATTTTATCGGCTGTTTCTACTGGACTAACGGATCAAAACTAACTTGTTTAATCGTACCAGTTTTAAGCCGCGTATTAACCCAGTCCATTTCAATCCGTTTAATCCAAACCGGATTTAAGAAATACATAAAAGTACAGGCTGCGGATTAAATGGCTTTAAATTAACCCTTAAATAAACAGCGATTCACCAAGTCGGATTAAAATTAACACGATTTTCTAAACCGAAGTGTGAAGAAAGAAACAGGATTAGATTAAAATTTTAATCCTAGATGCATTAAAGAAATGTGGTTACATTTAATCCGTTTAAGGTGGTGATTCCTTTTTTGGCACATATTGTTGGTTGGCGGCCCAAATCAGGATGAAATGTGACGAAACTTTCCCAAATAAATTCTTTTAGCGTTCTAAATTTCCTCCGCTCAATTCCGCTTAAAAATTCTAGATTTCCAATTTTTCCCGATTTCTGAAAATTTATCAAAATCTACATAGCTCTGACTATAATCAGTTGGAAGATCTCATTCAGCTTCACATTCTTGCTTTTTGGTGCAACTTTCAACCTTTTCTCTATCTTGAGATATAGCCAATTTTCTTGTTTTGGCGTCGAAAACTTGTACTTTTGCAGAAATCAAATAAGGAAACATTGCTTCAGCTAGTACACAAGCCATAACATTAACGTAAGGGTGTCTACATATTTGAAGACCTCACAGATCTATTATCAGAGGCATGGTCATCACCCAAATTCTATCGCATAAACTGCTATCAGAAAAAATGTACTTTTTGCAAAAACAATACTAAATTTTTTCCAGCGATTGTGGGAAATTTACTACGCAAGCTGGAGAGTTGCCACTCAGCAGACGTCTTCTGCATAAAAATGGCCGGGAACCCAGTTTAGTTGCTCTGATGCTGTTTGCTAGCTAAAGTGGGTACCTGTCAAAGTTGGGAATAGTAGGCAAAATCCAGGGTCCACATACATTTTAGGTAATTTTACATAACTAAAAAGCTATTTGATAGAGGTATAGAGTCATGCAACTGATGTCTCCCCAAAATTACTTCAGCCTGCAAAATTAAACTCCTTCTAAAATTCACTAAAAATTTTTGGAAGGCCAAAATGAGTTTCACTTATTTTTAAAGAGAAAATATTGTTTGGTATAAAGTGGATCTTAACTCCAAGTAATGAATGAGCCAAATGAATCAAAGTTCATGCCTCCAAAAGGAATCCCTCACTACTTTAACACTTTTAATTCGCTGGACAAAATTTTAATCCCTTTAATCCAAAGTGCTGTTTGTTCAATGTGGATTAATTTTTAATCTAATCCGTATAATCTTTAAATAAACAGGCCCTAAGAAAACCCGAGACCAACAACCATGAACTGCACCAAAATAGCTGCGGGATGGCAAAAGACTAAGTCCAATTTTTGAATGGGAACTAATCTTCTGCTATTTTCACTTAATTGCTGCAGTCCACGGTAAATTTTAACATGTCTGCCATTGAGCAGTTTCGCTAGTCGGTACACCTCTGTTAAATTTAGCGTTTCATCGACTATTTTAGATAACTTTCCTTTCACTAACAATCCCCTCACTTTCTTACTGACAACCAAGAAACAAACGTTATCCAAATCAATACTCCTCTAGGTGAAACTGATATTCTGATCTAATCCTGCATTCATTTGCTTGCTACCGTATCTCCTGAATTTGGATTTTATCAATATATATTGTTGTTAAACAATATTGTTCCGTAGTGTTCCATATAGGGAGAAAACAGAACTCCACAGTGTGCTACATTAACACATTTGAAGGAAGAACTAAGAGCAACAACATATACCAGCTTGCGAAGTGTAAGCTCTGAATGATAGAGATTGAAAAGGAATGAAGTTCGCCAGTTAGCGTGAAAAGGGTGGTCTGCCTACACAAAGGACAACACCAAGAAGAAAGAACGTGCGGCAGAATTAAAATAAAAATAAAGCCCGACAATATCGCCTACTACTTGTAATCAATTTTTACAGAGTCCCTGTGGGAAGGCTTTATAGGAACCAGTGATGACACCGGGTCACTTAAGTTTGTCTAATCTAAAAAATTTTTGGCGGGATAGATGTTATCGAAACTATTGCAGAATGAACTACATCGTTACTACACTGAAGCTAAAGGTCTATGCTCAACACATGAGCCAGCTCTAGTCTACGTTTTTGTGCAGATGTTGCAGTGGGTGAAAGTGTTGTATAAAGAGTTTTTACACGGTACTGCTTCACACAAGCTATCGCTTACATGAAGAATGTGACAACTTAAATACGTTGCGCAAACTTTAAATGATGAGCCCCCTGTAATATAATATTTCCTACGAAGTTCTTATTATGAGATCGTGTCCCCTTTGGTTGGGAACTGATTTTGCGCATTAATTTTTCAAAATAAGCACAATATGCAAATTAGCTTACAAGTTGTATATCAGTTTACGCGCTGCAATGTAAGAAGTGAACCAGCGTTTTTTTTAGTGCTAAATTTTATAGCCATGCCCAGTTAATTAACTGGCATATAATACTGGGTTCAAGTAAAGAAAATCCCAAACCTTGTCCCCTTTCATCATTTATCCTTCTCTCTCTAATCTCGTCCAATTTTGTTCACATTAATGTTTCTGAAATTGAAACAGAAACTAACTAGTCTGACCAAAAAGTCTTGGAACCGAAATGTGAGCGGCTGCCCTGAGTTATCATTTGAAGGTAGCCTATATATATAATGTATATATTTTTAGAATCCTCAGGAACTCTAGATTTCGAAAATCCGGTTTCATTCACGGAAAATCTAAAATTTTTAATTTTTCGCTCAGTTTTTATCGCAATCAAAATTTTGTTTTCACGATCGAATAGAGCTGGTCCCGCAGCATATTTTTGCTCCTACAAGTTATTTACGAAAATCACCCAATTTCCTGAATTCCGGGTTTTCAAAATTTCCGGATTTTAAAAATTTTCTCCAATACCCACAAGATGGGTATAATTCGAATGCTCTTATCGAGCTGAACAACTTTTGCAATAAGACGAACTCTTGAAAATGCACACAATTACCGGGATTTGAGAAAATCGGATTCACAGGTGTCACAGAGACAGAAGCACATAAACGACGTCAAAGTGCTGTGCGACTGTTACAGTATTAAGAGCTATTGGAAAACAAAGTATGTTGAATTAGAGTTGGGACCGGTTCCAATTTTCAAAACCGGTTCCGGTTCCGGTTCTAGAGTACCGGTTCCGGTTCCGGTTCTAGCTTCCGGTTCCCGGTTCCAAGTACAAAATTCGTAGTTACATTTTAACATTATTTAATATTGGATGCAGGCCCCCAGCAAGGGTTATACAATAAAATTATAAAGCAATACTGCGAAACAATTGGAATAGGTAATGCGATAATAACCAACTGGGTTAAACTTTTTTGTTTACTTAGAATTTTAAAGTTTTTGCCTTACCTTGAATTTGCTCCATTACAAATGCTGTTACTATATGCACAACATACACTAAAACTTGTAAAAAAATTAAAACTAGCACGGTCGAGCAAATTGTTTCGATAATTCACATTGAGATTCTACTCTGCATCTAAGTGCAGACAGCGCCTTCTGAACAGAATCTTGTAAACTGCACAACGTTTCAGTAAAACATGCTGAGAATTGAGATATACTGGAGCTTAAATTTTTATTTCTTTAGAAAGAGTATAGTGTCAGAAGCAAATAGTTTCCAAAACATTTAAATGCATTTAAAATATTTAAAAGCTGAAAGCCAAATTGGAAAGAAGAGCATATATATTAAAGTTGTATTTAACGAGGAAATGTACGGTCGATTGATTACACAAAATAGCTAACAGATACTTCTACATGCTGTTCCATTATTTGAACTTTGATTGACTTTCGTCTCCGTTGCCGATAGCTTAAAAATAAGAAAATAAGTACTCAACTTTCGAAGTTTTTCTACTCCTCTAAAATTTACTATTTTAAAAAAAATGTTGCTTAAATCTTGCGTGCTGACAACACCACCTTCCATTTACCAATTTTTTGAGAAGATATACTCAGTTCCCGACTACATCCCATCGGGCTCTCATTAGTGCTCGGACCGGTTCCGATTTTTGAAACCGGTTCCGGTTCCAGAGCACCGGTTCCGGTTCCGGTTCCAGTTCTAGCTTCCGGTTCCGGTTCCAATTGAGATTTTTATAAAACGCTTATAATTCAAAATTTTTTAATTTTTTTATACAAACTGGATCAAAACATGACCCAACGTTGTTATATGCTTAAGGTTATTAATTTACGTGTAAAAAATAATTAATTTTTACTCCTGTGTTTAATAGTGTTAAAATGTGTCAAAAAGTGTAATGAATATGTAAAACGTTTGAATCCTAAACCCATTCCTGCGTACCATGGTAATATTTTGTTCAACCGTATAGGATTTAAGCATTCACGGCATGCCACAGGCACTAATTAGCTGGTTCTCATATTTATTTTGTTTGATAATTGACCAAGAATTTTGTTAATTTCTCGCAATGCTCTATCTTGCGGGTTCAAAGTATTCATGTTTTTTACATTAAAGCAGCGGCAGGTTTAGCAAGATGGTTTAGCAGAGGCAGGTTGAAGAAACACTTGTTCCCTTTTTCGAAATTTTTAATTTTTTTCGCTTTTTAGAGCTAACAATATCCCGCCGATCTTTACATGCAGTCTCAAAACTGCAGAATTAATTTTCGGTGAAATCTCCAGTTTTCGCAATAAACTTTATCTAATATCTAATTGATGTTGGCAAATAACAAATTTGAGGTGGTAAAATGTGCAATAGAACAAGTTTAAATAAACCAAAATTGTCTTGTACTTAAATAAACTAATTTCATTAAACAGGCAACCGTTCTGGCCTATATACTAACTTAACCGTTAGAAATAGCTCAATGCTTTTAAAAAATGTTCGTTTTCATTTTGGTGCCCTGATCCCAGTAAAAATGACCACTTTTGCGACTCTACTGTGTACTAAGGTCCTTTTCGCGAATGGGAAGAGTAGAATAGATGAGAGGAAGTTTTTAACCCTTTTCATGAATGCGCATTGTTAAATTTTACTCTTCCTGTTTTTAAATCTTAACTCTGCAGGGTTAAAAATAAAGATTAAAGAGTTAAAGCTGGCAGAGTTAAAATTAACTCTGTGCATTCGCTAAAAGAATTAAAAGGGTTAAAACTGGGAGAGTTAAAACTGACTGCATACATGCGTGACAAGTGTTAAAATAATAAAATTTCCTTTCGCAATCCTTTCCAACTTTTCACCATTTGAGAATTTTGAAAAAGAAACTTCCAAACGTTTGAAAAATTTTAAACAAAATGACTATAGGACTAGAAATGAAGATATTTATTCATTTCATTAATTATTAATAATCGGTTTCATTCATTAATGAACATTTTATTTCATCTCCAATGCAGGCTGCCGGTATTAGGAAAGTGGACGAATCCCTCTGTGTAACTTCCAGTTTGTAAACGATTTTGCGGAAATTTAGCACAGATGCATTTCAACAAATTATTCGCCAATCTGCAGCTAAATTTTAAGCTTCCAAGGGGTACACAACAGTCTAAGAGGAACAAACCAAAATTTTTTCTACGATTTTCCTGAAACGTTGTATATGTAGTACAGAAAGTTTCAGAGTTTGCTGAAAACAAATCTGAAGACAGTTTTCGGCCAGGTTCTCGTTATCGTTGTCTCCACTGCGAGATTATGCGAAAATCTATAGGACCAATTCTAATATTCAGTGAAAACTTTAGACATCAAGGTTAGTTTCCAGGTATCTATTAGAAAAAGACTATCGTAAGCTATATTTTGATGTAAAGATGGTTTTTTAACTAGAAGTAGACAATTAGTATTAAGTTGATGACTCCAAAAATCAGCTCAAAAGTAATTGCGTAACTTACCAGCATATGTACAAGAAAAAGTTATACTCTTACTTATTGGAGTAAACTTCCAGGAAACCACATTCAAAGGATAGAGAAATTTTTAGAATTTCCTGACTAAAAGTTCACATTTAAAGGCTAGAGAAATTTTGAAAATTTGCAGGCTGAAAACTGAATTTTTGGTTATATTTTTCAAATCATCTGAGACAAATTACACTGGAACCGGTCCGGTTCCAAATGCTACCGGTTCCGGTTCCGGTTCCAAAAATCCTTCCGGTTCCGGTTCCGGTTCCGGTTCTACCGGTTCCAGTGGAACCGTTCCGAGCACTAGCTCTCATCTTTTCTATGAGGTTAGTATTCAAATATGTAAGTTGGTTAAATTTTTCATTCGGCGCTGTAATTTTTTACGTCTGAACGAAAGTGCCCATCTTTCATCAATTACAATTGGAATTTTAGAACAGAAAATTTCAAAAATTCGTTAAAATTAATTTAGAGACATTTTCAGAACTGCATTTGTAATATACACAAAATTACTTAACAAAATTTGAACAATCAGAAGCATGAAAACAAAAAATTACGAAATTCCTTCCGGAATAAAGGAAGTAGAAATTTTCCCTTACTATAATTGTACCTTCATTTCACGTTTAGTTTGAAACTCTTAATTATTATCAGTCTCATCCTACATATTTCGCCTTTAAGTCTAAATTTGTTTAGTTTCAGTTCAAACTAGATTTTTAGTTTCAATTTCAGTCACTAGCTTGAAAAAGACAATATGAATGGCAACAGTGAATGGCAACCACAGAAACAAAATCCAGCTTTTCCAAAATTTAAACTCCTGCAAAAAATTTTCAAGTTTTCATTTTTCAAATTTGCAAGTCCATTTTTATGAGTGGAACCGGCCGGTTCCAAATCCTACCGGTTCCGGTTCCGGTTCTAAAATTCCTTCCGGTTCCAACCGGTTCTAGTGGAACCGGTCCCAACTCTATGTTGAATCCTTGAATACTAGTCTGATTCTACGTCGGGATAATGCTCCTTTTAGGAGCCTGTAGAGATGAGATCAGGGCCGACTTTTTCGGCCCGGCCCGGCCCGGCCCTGTTCAAATTTGAGGTCTGCCCGGCCCGGCCCTGTGTCAAAAACTTCAGGCCCTGGCCCGGCCCGGCCCTGAGCGCCGTTTAGGTCTGCGCGGCCCGGCCCGGCCCTGAAAAGCCCTGATTTTTAAAAAAATTCTTCTATGAAGTTTTGTGACACTTAGAATTTTGTGTTCTGCCGCACTATCGTATTCTCGAGATCCAAAGTTCATGTTCTCTCAAACAGTGCATTACAAATATATTTCAGCATCCTACCTTGCTAAGGGAATTAGCACTAAATGTGCTAAATTAGCCTGAGGTATGTAGATTTACCGAAATAGTTTAGTATTTTACATGTTTGGATGTTTGTTTGTTTGTTTGTTGTTTGAAATAGAGTTTGAAACTAGAAACTTTGAAAATAGAGATTAAACTTCTGTTACTCGCAAGCTGATGTATATTTGATATTGATATTGATTTGTTGTACATTCAGTCTCATTTGACACAAAGAATGCAAGAAATTTTGAATTTAGGAAGGCAAAATCAATTCTTAGAGTTGGAAAGTGTATAATATGCAATAAATTAATGTGAAAAACTTCAGGGCTTGGCAGGGCCGAACAGGGCCGGGCTTTTTTCGTTGGAAGCTGCGCGGCCCGGCCCGGCCCTTACTGACGTTTTCTCAGGCCCGGCCCTGACTGGAAACCAAGTCTGCGCGGCCCGGCCCGGCCCGTCGGGCCGGGCCGGGCTTTGTCGGCCCTGATCTCATCTCTAGGAGCCTGCTTGTTGATCTTGCTCAAGAACACTGATAATTAGGACACGTGTGTTCTGATTTTTAAAAAATATTAAAGAAGACTACATAATTTTGTAAATTAATGCAGAAATCAGTTGATAAAAACTAATAACGTATCCATGTCTAATATGACTACTTAACTTGTTCTAAAAACACCGACCACTTTAGGAATTATTTGGCATTTTACTCATTTGTTCAGATATATATATATATCTTCAATTTACCCTGGTGGCAAAACTAATCTGCAAATAGTACACTTATGCAGCATATACAAAAATCATAGAACTAATAAAGCTGACAAAATTTAAACAGCTTACAGCTGCGAAAATGGTCACGAGCAGAGTAAAATATAAGAAAAAGCAAGATATGTTGCACATCGAATAAAAAGTACACCTAAAATTTTAGCTTCGTATGCCAAAAATTCCCAAATTTGTGGTTAACTCAGAAAATCGGGGCAACACAAGTTCGAAGTTCATTACCCGGTAACTCGGTCCAAAAAGTGACCTCAACTGAGTACTGACCCGGTGGCCCGATACGCAGTGCTGATGGGAACTACCTCTGCTTGAGCTATAGCAGCAAAAATCTCTAACCAACTGCCATGAAACAAAGATTTAATGTATAATGCAGTGCCATCATTTTGTAGTATTACACAAGGATCAAATACAATAAACTTTTCCATCACACCCAACAAACTCCACATTGAATCTAACATGTTAACTAATTCACAACTTAATATATAATAGTCTGTTTAAATGTTATTCACGTCCATGATTTGTTACAGCTTATTATATCAGCGTGATTTAAGTTAAAGTTAATTCTATCATAATCAGAAGTGTTTAGGAAGAACAGCAGTAGACATGAATAACCCAAACTGGACATCACATGTAATACGTTAATTAAAATCCCGTTCTATCGAATTTACGATTATGATTACGAAATTATTATTTATGATTACGAAATGCTCACATAAACACAACAAAGCAATGAAATTACACAAACAAAACTCAAAGACCAGACACAAGTGGGAAATTTGCCCCACTTAAATCCTAAATGTAGTAGACAAAGCACAAAAATACATGTGGGAATCAGTCGACATCAGTCATAAATTTCGTGTTTAGCGATTGCCAAACATATGACAGATGATAAACACGGATGTTTGTTATTACAGGTTCTGATTCTGAATTTGTGTAAACTATGGCAGTATTAGTTTATTTATGATTTGTTTTCTTTTTATCATGAAGACAACATTCAAAAATTGTAGGATTTTAGAATGGAAACCGCCAGATACACTGAACTTAATCTGAACACAAAATAATGATCCACCTTTTAGAAATAAGTACGGACAACCTGCAAAGCGTATATCTGTCTTCTCCATATTTTTCTGAACGGACTACATGGTTTTAATATTACAGTGACCGTTAAAATATTGAACATAAAAGTAACGGTGTATATAAGGTAGAAAATCACAAAGCTGATAAAGAAAAAACAAACCATTCCGCTTATACATTTAATCCATTTTTAAAAACGCTTGACACACACACACACACACTGAAAACACGACTACCAGCAAGACTAAATAATTATATAAATCCGGAACTATAGACAGACAAAAATTATCAAAATTTAATAAACTTTTAATTCGCGCGAATTAAAACAAAATTTAGGGAAAGTTGCGTAACTACATATGCTGGTCCAACAAAACTAATACGTATGTATATGTAATTACAATACTAAACAACACTATAGTGCAGTAGAGAGTGGATTATAGAAACGATAAGATTTGCATGCCTCCTGTGAAGAAATAAATTCTTGAATCAATTCTTAAATTCTTAAATAACTCTTAATCAAGGAAAATGAGAAAAACGAGCAAAAAAGCATTGCTTTTCATACAGCAGATATATATTGTGACGTTAACGCAACCTACACACCGTAAAGGTTACAGTTCAAGCATTGAAAAAATTCGAATATGGCAAATTCTTCTAAAATGTACGTAACCTTCTTCGCAATATTTCAGTGCAAAATTTGCAAGGTTTCCAGAAAGGTTTCCATTTTTTCGTGGTAACAATCTTGAAGAGAATGACTGGGTTTTTTTCCTGGGGGGGGCGGGCGCCCCACTTTTGAGTCCGCTTCACTCGTTCCCCCCTCCACTCACCCTAAGGTGCCCAGCAATAGCCAAGTTGTTAGGACTTGTGGTCAAAATTTTCAAAATGTTTCAGGCTTCGCCGGAAATTTTTTAAAAATCGTCTATTTTGGTGCCAAAACTTAACTTTTGAGCACTTTTAAGCTTAGTTATAGCAGTATATATATGTAGAAAACAGGGT
>JASAND010002701.1:0-33613 GCA_030248195.1 Trissonchulus latispiculum
ATCATGCTTCGTTCAGTTACGTATTGCTCTACAGATTTCGGGCAAATGTATATGGACCTTTTGTGTGTGTTTTTGTATGTATGTATGTATATGTAAAATGTACAAGTGGTGGGTGTTTCGTTCGATATTTTGGTTTGTGCGTGCCATATGCGAAACAAGCTCTAGTCATTTTGTGTTACAGGCATTTTGGCTGGTATTAAGCAAACATGTCATATTTATATTTGAGAGTTCTGCAACAGTTGAACGTTTATGCGAGTTCGCACTGAACAACGGGAGGCCGGGGAGGCATTTTTGAAGCCTTTCTACAGACGGCCTCCTTGAACCAGCCATGCCCAGTGATTTTAGGCTTCCCTAAGTCAATGGCCATCTTCCAGTTTTTGTTCCGGTTTCCGTGGATGTTTTTCATGAAAAATTCTACGTATATATTATGTAGGGGCGCGATAGCGCCCCTACATAATATGGGTATAAAGGCGTCTGCGCGGCCCTCTGGTGACCGTGTTGGCCTGGTGCCAGCTAATTAGAGGTCCGGTGGTGGTAAAAAGGTTACCATCGTAAACAACTCGAGTAGTACTACAAGTACCACCATACTTTTGGTTCGAATTCGAAACTTCGAATTTTTGCACTAGGCGATAGTTACCGTGCGTTCGTTTTTTTTTTCTCGGTGAATAACGCTTATTGGAAATGCATTTTACGGCTAAGTGTTGGAACGATGTGGGCATTTTGGCACCATACTACTATTATATGTTGGTAGACAGGATCCCCCCATGCTACCTTTTTTGGTCATTTTGGCACCTGGCCAATTTTGGCTCTGTGCCAAGGTCCCACAGTCGGACTTTCGCTATTTTTCGCAAATTTTGGTCACACTTTTCTAGAACTGGGTGGAAGCTGGAGAGGACTACTGGTCAAACGGCCTAAAACTGCGTTTTTCGGCTTTTTGGTCGGGGGCATTTATAGTAAATCGACTACGCTCGTTTCAATGGGCATATCGCCGAAACCGACGGAAGTGACCACTGGTCACTACAGCCTATGGAGCCTATTGACCACTGGTCAAACGGCCTAAAACTGCGTTTTTCGGCGTTTTGGTTGGGGGCATATATAGTAAATCGACTACACTCGTTTCAATGTGCATATCGCCGAAACCGACGGAAGTGACCACTGGTCACTATGGTCTAGGTGGCCTATTGACCAGTGGTCAAACCCCCTAAAGCAGCGTTTTTCGGCGTTTTGGTCGGGGGCATATATAGTAAATCGACTACGCCCGTTTCAATGGGCATATCGCCGAAACCGACGGAAGTGACCGCTGGTCACTACGGCCTAGGAGTCCTATTGACCACTGGTCAAACGGCCTAAAACTGCGTTTTTCGGCGTCTTGGTCGGGGGCACATATAGTAAATCGACTACGCTCGTTTCAATGGGCATATCGCCGAAACCGACGGAAGTGACCACTGGTCACTATGGTCTAGGTGGCCTATTGACCAGTTCTCAAACCCCCTAAAACAGCGTTTTTCGGCGGTTTGGTCGGGGGCATATATAGTAAATCGACTACGCTCGTTTCAATGGGCATATTGCCGAAATTGAGGGAAGTGACCTGTGGTCACTACGGTCTATGGGGCCTATTGACCAGTGGTCAAACCCCTTAAAACAGCGTTTTAACATTTAACATTTTAGCGTTTAACATGGCACTGTTCAAGCTCCTTGTATCCATTACCGCATTGCTGGAAAGGGATCCTTTAAAATGACAGAAGGACAAGAAATAAAAATGCTCCTCTGGAGCATGAAAAAGTAATATGGGTGATGGTTAGGTTGGAAAATCAAGAGAGGACTAGTTTTTTAAATGCTTAATATGGGGCTAGGTTAAAAAAATAGAAGAGGACTAGGTTGTGAGCGAATTAATATGGGCACAGCTTCGCCGAACAACCCATATTCGCGGGATTTCACGTTTCGTCTTAGCTTAGAGCTATCAATGTCAGTCAATAAAAAATTTAAGCAGTTGAATACTCATCGAATATAGCTGTTTGCATGTGCTGTTAGGCTAGCTGCTAGGAATATATATATACGTAAATTATTATCATTTTGTTGTGTTGAACTACCGCAGGCTCTACTACTAGGAGAGGTCTAAGGATATGATGCTAAAGCTATTGGTCCAAGTCAGGAGGAAATAGAAGATCGTGGGAGAGTCCTAAATTATTCTTGAATATAAATTTATATAAGCTATAAACTAAACGTAGCGTGAATGGATATGCATACTGATATACATTTATAAACCGCGAATATGGGTTGTTCGGCGAAGCTGTGCCCATATTAATTCGCTCACAACCTAGTCCTCTTCTATTTTTTTAACCTAGCCCCATATTAAGCATTTTAAAGACTAGTCCTCTCTTGATTTTCCAACCTAACCATCACCCATATTACTTTTTCATGCTCCAGAGGAGCATTTTTATTTCTTGTGTTAAGCTGAAAGAGCTGTTTTTCTCCTAAACTTTTCTGAGATCAATATTGTTTTGTCCGAAACTGGACGCCTTCGTAGAGGGGCGGACTTCCTCCCTCCGGGAAAAATCTCTAAAATACACATGTTATTTTTAAAAAACTCCTGTCTATCCATAACGTCGTAGGAGTATATATACATATATGTGGAAGTTTAGTTCTATAATTTCTTTTAGTTTTTGTGCATTCTGAATAATATGAGTACATACGTACGGTACATTTCACGGAAAGAGTGACCGTTGGCGAAATTGACAAATTGGCGAAATTTTAAGAAAAACTGGCAATTTTAGCAAATTTAGCTACATTTGTGGACCTTAAGCTTGAGCATATTTTGCAACTAAGCTCATTAACCAAGTCGTTCGCGAATTAAACTCGCAGAATTTTTCGGAAAACAGTTTTGAACTTTTAGGTAATTTTGGAATTTTTTCAATTTTCAAAGGCCATTTTCGCGAAAGAGTTGGTTTATGAGCTTGTTTAAATTTAGTTACAAAATATGCTCAAGCTTATGGTCCACATGTATGTATGTTGGTTGGTACACACGGTAACATTATCCCTTTTTTGCTTCTTTGATATTATGGTCATGTGTTTGTTCCTCAGTTTTGTCTGTTTGTTACTGCAGTCTGCCGGATCGTATGCGTGGTCCGGCCAAAGCCTGCCTGGAATCGAAGCGATCCGATCGATTTGTGAACGCCGTTCAGCAGTTTCTATCCTCATACTATGAGTCTTCCGTTGACGCTCTGGATATTGATTTTGATCGAATACGTAGTGTTCACAGGGATACCTATGAAATTGGGAAGGTAACGACTACTTTTTTGTGTGTGTGATAGATAGCCCATTTCTTCTTGTATAGAAACATTGTCTTGTCTGTTTTGTGCAACAGGTCAGTGGCGCACATAGAAAAATTTTTCGCGGGGGGCGGACCTCAAAAAAATTAGAGGGGTCTGGGTGGCTTGCGGGTGCCCCCTCGCGCCCCCTCCCCTGTGTGTCCCCTGCAACATGTATATGCCGGTGTTCTTTTTCTGGAGGTGAGGTGGAAAAAAGAAAATGAAAATGTAAAGCGACCCGTTTTATCATGCTAATTTTGACGGATTCGTGTAATTTGTTATGATTTTTTGCTGCATTCTAACTGGCCTTTTGTAGCTTTAGTTTAGTGTGTTTTGAGTTCTCAGCTTTACATGCTGCTCATCTTGATTGATTTTAAAGAATTAATGTAATAATGAAAGTAACAAATAATGAAAACTACTACGTTTATATATGATGAAAGCGGCTTCCCTGTACCTACAGACACTAAAGACAGACTCCTTCAGTCCGAAACAGGCGTAAAGCTGCTTGAGTTGTAACTGTAAAGCAGCTTTCATTTATGTATTTCGATTTTTCCTCTGTACATCCTTCCAGGTGGCAACCCTTATTATGGACTGTCTGATCTATCAAGGCTGGTCTGTGGAGGAAATGGTGTCTCGCCTCAAGATTCATCATCAGTACAACATTTTCACGATTCTACAGTATTTGCGAAATCAGCCGGACAGCCCGGACCAGCCGGAGGTGGCTACTCAGCTGTGTCCTGGCTGGGCCCAGATTCTACAGGAACCTTTCGGTAGGTTCAGCTAAGCTTAGAGGTAGACTTTAGAGGCTGTCAGAATTTTGTGTCTAAGGTTTAGCCGAGAATACAAGGTAGAAATGGATGAGCAGGTTGGAATCGTTCCGTTCGAGGACTCTATTGGGACTAATCTAACTTTGTCCTCCTGTCATCAAGAATGCATAATACGTAAGAGTATGACAAGCCATCACACATCTTCGGCATGGTAATTGCTGGCTTACTTCTAGGTCAAAATTTATAGCCCCCATCGATGGAGGGCTCACCAAAAATGTGGTCATTTTTGTAAAAATTGTTTGTTAGCGAAGTTTTAGTTTTTTTATAAAAACTACAAAAACTGCTAAATGACCAATTTTAGCCGTTTTAAGCTAAACTAGCAAAAATTCGTTAAAATCTTTTCGAAAAGTTAGGCTAAAAATTATAAAAATGGCCAATTTTTCGTTCTATGGGGGAAGGTTGAAATTTATGGGAAAATCTTCCGAATGAGATGGGGGAAGCCCTCACTCCTCCAGTAGAAGTAAGCCTGAATGGCTGACCTCCTGAAGTTACTTACAATCATTAGCTTGCATTTTTGACAACATGCACAAAGGATGATTCCTGTTTGTTAGCCTACACGCGTTTTTGTGCCTGTTTCAGAACTGAACTCCATCCAGTGCAATGAGTATATATATGATTCCTGTCCTGTTTGTTAGCCTACACGTTTTTTGTGCCTGTTTCAGAACTGAACTCCATCCAGTCTCGCCTTGAATATGAGCAGTGCGAGCAGAGCCTACAGGAGTCGCCCTTTTCCTTCATGCTCACACCCCAACCATCCTCAGCCGTCGTCGACACTGGCTCCGCTCGTCCTCCGCTCTCTGCCAAGGCTGTGGCCATGGCCTCTCGGCGTCGGGCCGGCGCTGCTCGGCCCAGCACCAGAACGACAGCGGGCGGTGGGGGAAACTCGGCACCCTCTACGCCCAGTCTGAAACCGAGACGACTGCAGGCCGCTGCCTCCTGTCGTCATAACAGCGTTGGAGGTGGGGGCGGTGCCCCTCCCCCCAGCTCTCCGGCTAGTCCTTCTGGGGCGTCTCCTTCTACGCGTCTATGTCGACTGGCAGCTGGCGCCGCTAGAGCCTCTTCAGACTCGGACGGCGTCACTCCGGCTCCCCCGCCCTGTTCGCCGGCGGCTGGCGATGCCGGTGCCCCGTCAACGCCTGCCAACAGTCCACGGACGCCGGCCCCTGGCCCGGCCCCCCTGCCTGATCTTCGTCAACTGTCCGGCATGGCTGCTGATGATACGGTCCCTCCCCCTCCCGCTCCGCCAGCGGGGACGGTGTCGGATTCCGGGACGAATTTGGCCCAGTCGTCTCCGGTTTTGAAAGTTACGGTAGGTGACGGTCCTTCTTCCTCTCTTTCTTGTAGTATTATTGTTTGTGTATGCAGGGTAATTTTTGGGGAGCTAATTTTAGTATTAAAATTTGCATGTTTTTTAATTATTTCAACATCGAGGTTTGAACCGCCTCCTTTTGCAGTTGGATCTCTCCCTTTTCAGAATTCTGGATGGGCCGGTGCTTTTTAATCTGTTTTTGTTTCATCACCGTCCTCTCTAATTAAGATAAAGTTGGACTCCACTCGGCCATAATGCAGCCTAAATAGCCTGAGCTTGTTTGTTTGAACTAAAATTGTAAATTAATTGCTTGTGCTTTTATTGGCCATTTATTTTGTTATTTCATTATTATTTTATTTTCTTATTTATTTATTTTATTTCAGTGTGGTGTAGGCTTGTGCCTAGTATCCTCTCGTACTCCGAGATATACGTACACGTAGATAAAATGGCAAAAATGCCTCCCTCTCTCATTTATGCAGAATTTTCTTGTTAATTACATAATTAATTATTGAAGATCTTAATCGAAAATTAGTTTCTACAGTATCAGATTTCAGAATTTTTGAGTTGTATATTTCTAGTAGGAACACACACGACATATCATTATGTTAATATTTAAGTTTTTTGCTGTAGGCTAAATTGCGCGATCGTGATGCCAAGATCAATTTGCTAACGCGAGAACTGCAAGACATGAATGGCAAATGTGATTCGTTGACGACAGAACTGGAACAGGCTCAGACAGCTGCGCAAAAGCAAGGTATGCGCGCATGCGTCGATTTGTCAAAAAGGCCAATTCGAAAAAGCAAATTTAAATCTTCAAATCCGCTGAGCTGGAATTGATTGAGTCAGGAATCTGTTAATATGACGATGATTGTAAGGTAACATTTTAGCATTAAGATAAATTAGTTTTACATTGCTGTAAATTTTTTCAGAAAAAGAGAATCGTTTGCTTCGGAAAGAATTGGCCAAAATGAAAAGCGAAAAAGAAGAGTTGCTAACGAAATCAGACAGCCCTTTGCAGCGCAGCATCAATGCAGAACTGAAGCGGTAAGAATAAGTTTTTGTAATCGGGGGTTATAGTAGAGACCTACCAAAATTATTATATTATAATATAATCTTATGATTTTGTATTTAAAGACAGAAACTAGCTCAGTTTCTAAAAATTTTAACTCTTCACGACAGTCGGGTCCAAACGCTATAATATATGTTAGTGTAGTTTTCGCACAGCCATGTGTTTGTCTTCTTTCTTGTTTTTTCATTTTTGGTGTGAAAAGTTTCAAAACTGTAGTAAAAAACCAGTAGAAGCTTCCAAGATTTTAGTTGACTTGAGGCCCCAGTCCAGCAGGAGTCAGGCCCCAGTGCATCCCTAGATCTGTATATATATATCAGGGATGGGCACCGGAAAAAAACTACCGGAAAAAACGGTTTTTTTCCGTTTTTTTCCGTTTTTTTCCGCAGGCTTCGGAAAAATACTCGCGAGTTTTTTTCCGAAAAGTTGAAAAAATTTTGAAAAATTAGCAGTAAAATTGGAAATTTTGGGAAAATTTTTAAATTTTTCCGAAAAAATCTAGAAATTCTTTAAAATCGCCTGTATTTATTGTTTATCGCATGAAAATACGCTTAAAAGCTTAAATTCATTAAAATTTGCTCAATTTTGGCGCTCCAGAAACAGTTTGAAACCTTTGGTGATATCGGAAAAAAAACGGAAAAATACTGGAAAAAAACCGGAAAAAAACCGGAAAAAACTAGTTTTTTTCCGCAATAATTTTTTTCCGGAAAAAAACCCAACCCTGATATATATATATATATATATATATATATATATATATATATATATATATATATATATATCTGTTTGTCTTATTTAGACTGCGTGAACGCAACACGCAATTGTCCGAAGCGGCCGAAGAACGCGATTATCTGGCTAAGGAGTTGAAGGCGACTGAAGCTGAAGTTAGTATATAGTTTCTGTCTTTTCTGGCCAAAATTAGGGACGAAAGCGAATTTGTAGAAATTAGGTTCTTCCCATCCCAAAAAGAATAAAAATTAGTCGGCTTTTTATGTATTGTATTCCTTTTTATGGAGTTGCTCTGCTGACATCATCACCATAATGGCATTTGTACATTATTTCTGTCTAATCTTTGTCTGTGCTGCATGAATAGTAATTTTTATGGTTTTTTCATACCCTGCATTTTTCCCCAGAATCTTTTTATGCACCAAACTATCTGTGATAAACCTTTTGTTGAAATTCTACAAATGTGCTAAAGTCTGACACAAAAATGTGTGTAGAGAACTGTGGTGACTTGTACGGCACTTATTATTCATTAGAGGCCGTAGCATAACATAGGTTCAGAATCAGCATGAAAGAAAATTTTTTATAAAATTTACAAGTTAGAAAAGTATACAATTTTAAAATAGCGATTTATCTAGGGCATTATCCGGAATCGCGTTTTGTTTCTTTCTGCAAAATTTTGCTATACGAAACAACCTAGAATGACGACACAAAAACGACACTATTTACTACATAATTGGAGTGACTCTAATAATAGTATGCTGTACTTTAAACATCAAAAAGTAAGGCGGATCCGCGAAGGATTTAATCATAAAGAAATAATGAAAAACGCCTGCCTGTAGTCATCACGGCAAAACCTTAGCCCGAAGCGCGCCACGCCCATTGGCTTTCTCCTGTTTCGGACTAAGAGGCATTGCCTGATTTTTTTCTGTGCAAAATATTTTTTACAGTGTCTTTTTGTTATTGCTCTGTTCTCTTTTTATTGCAGCTGTCCAAGCTGCAGTCAGCTCACCAGCAGACCGTGTCAGAGCATGAATCACTGTCGGCTAAGCTGAAACTGACTCAGCTGGAACTGACCAGCCTAGAGGAGCACCTCCAGACCCGGCAGAGCTCAGAGGACGCCCGAGTGACCGCGCTGGAACGGAAGCTGGCCAGCTACCGGGATATGGAAGACTATATGACTGTACTGAAAGAGGTATATACAGCACACGCACAATACAGTTCAATACAGTAGTTTGGTTCACGAGTCACGTGACGACTGTTAAGTTTTAGTTTCAATCGAAAAGTTTGGGTTAGCCAAATGCTGCCTCCTGTTAATAGCTGTCTTTCATAAGAAGCTTACAGGTCTGGTTTTCTTTAGGGTGGAGGAGGTCGCTCCCAACTTTTGGGATCCCCCACTCGTTCCACCAACTTTTTTGGGCTTCTCCCTCACTAGGAGGTGCCCAGAAAATGCCAAATTTTCAGGATTTTTGGTCAAAAATCATCGATTTTGGTACTAAAACTTGATTTCAGCGCACTTCCGAGCTTCGTTGTAGCAGTATACGCAGAAAACGCGTAAATTTTACGGTATTTTTTGCCCTTTTTGGTCCCCCCCACAAGTGGTCTCCCCACTTTTTTGGCCTACATGATAAAACCCAGCAGGTTGGGTAATCGTTACTGTAAAACAGATAAGATTGTGTCTCGTCTGTCTAAGCTACGCTTCGGTGTGTATGTTGTAAAGCTGCTTTTTATTTGTTAACGAAGATAAAGTTTTTCGTTTTTTTCAGGAAAATTCCCGCCTGGAAAAGTTGGAAAAGAAAAACCGAGATGAAATTAGTCGTTCAGAGTCCATGCTGGCTGAACTGCAGGACCAGTTGAGAAGTAATGATGTGAAAGTGGCCGATTTGAAAGCACAGTTTGAAGCGGAGGTATCATTTTAAAGTTCAATTTGTTAATATTTATACGTGCAAACAGGGGCGTGTCCTGGATTTTGAAAAGGATTGGGTACGAGCCAAATTTTTTCAAAAATAGCCAAATTTAGGCAAAAAAATAGCTAAAAATTAAAAAATTTTCCGAAAAGGGGGTGTCCAGACCCCATGGATACACCTCAGCGTGCAAACGATTTATGATTTGTGCAAAATGTTTTAAGACTCAAGAGAGCTGGTTAGATAAGGGCGTAAATTTCCTTTTTGGTAATGTTTCCTCAGTTTTTTTTAAATTGGATTGTTTTCTGTGATTACTGCTCTTCATAAAGTTTATTAAGTTGCGTAAAACAAGCAACCTGTCAGCACTAGTGTAGTCAGAAAATATTGGGGGGGGGATGCCGAAATAGAAATTTGGAAGGGAGCCTGGGGGCGGAGCCTCTTGGAAGCTGAAAATTTTCAGTAATTTGTGGCCGCACTCAGGTGGTTGGTTCAAGGATTCTAGACCCACCCCTTTAAAAGTTTTGGGATGGCTGGATATGGCAAAAATGAATGTTTCAGGCACTTTTAATATAGAAAATCTCACGATGTTTAAAAGAATTAAGCTGCAGTTAGTGAACACTTTTGATGTGAAAGTGCAAACATTTTGCAACATTGAATGAGCTTCGTATACTATACATAAGTTTTTTCGGACTTTTCCTGGTTGAACCCCCCTCCTTCCGCTAGACCTTGGACCCTCCATTTTCTAAAATCCTGGGTTCGGGCCTGCGTCTCAGGTATTTTTAAAAAGCATTTAGTCAATTAAATAACTGAAGCGATCCGTTACGGTTTTATGCACGCAAATGATGCATAAAGTGGTCAAGCCACAGTAAGAGTATTTATTTCGAAGTTCGAACTCAGTTTTGGTGCTGGAAGCACATGCTTGTTATGGTCGATAGGCTCCGAATGTTTCCCCTTCACCCTGGCTACGCGCCGACCTGTCAATGTTTTTGTATTTCTTGTATTTCAGCGTGAAACTCTGTTGCTTGATATCCAGTCTTGGAAGGAAAAATTTGAGTCAGAAATGACCAGCAGGAAGCTGGCAGAATCCCAAATGACCACTGCAACTAGTCAGAGTCAAGCATTGTCTGAGGTGTGTCCATAGAGCTTCTATTTGTGCTCTGATAGATTTCAGCAGCTTACGTGTATGTGTACGCCCACTGCACTCTAGGCGTCGATTGCATTCCGTCTCCTGTACAATAATTGTGTGAAGGTAGTAATGTTGTCGCCCTGAGATAAAGAGTACAAAGAGTCTTTGATGCCTTGATTTATAGAGCTTTTTACAATCTTTTTCAAAGATTTTCTGGTTGGACTCAAATAGACACGTCTATGTTCGTTCCAGCAAGCCTTAACTATGAGAGTTTCGCAATGGCATTTTTCGCTTCAGCCAATTCTCCTACTCTACTCGGAAGCCGTGTTCGTTTAGGACAATTTTCGTTTTAGTTACGGGAATATTTGGATTTTGTTGATTTTAGGAAAATGACGGTTTCCGTTTGGAGCTGCAGAGGCTGTCGAAGTATACCGAACAGCTCACTGAAGAATTTTCCGTATGCACCAACATTATGTTTAACCTTCTTTTTTCCTAAGATTTTGTTTGATTAGTTTTGAATAATTTTTGTATTTTTCATTTGTTCTTATCGATTGCAGTATGCACCTCTCAACCCCTGCATCGGTGGCGAGCTTGCCCGACAATGTGTTAGTTAAGGGTTAGAAGTTGTGAAAGAATGTAAAACTTCTTTTTAAGGGTGAATTAAATTCATCCCATCTAGGCTGACAATTTTGTCCGTTTTTTGATTCTCGACATTTTTAGGTAAATCTGGGTTTTTTGCGCTTTATCGGGAAACGCTCAGTTGATTTGATTTTATTTGACATTATTATTTTGGACACCTGCATCATAATTTCAGCAGGAAAAATTGACACTGCAAAATCAGGTGGTAGCTTTGGAGCAGAGTTTGCGGAAACGGTCGTCGCAACTGGAATCCGCTCAGCAGGAGTTGCAGAAACAGCAAGCTCAGTTTCAGAAATTGGAACAGACCAAAAAGGTGGGTTAACTTGATCCTAAGTGACCCAAAATATGTACAGTAAGCGAAGTATCAGCTGTTTCTAAACGCTTTTCTTGGATTTTATGCATGTACCCGTATGTAGTGTTTTAAATTTTTCCTTTGAACGAACATTGTAGATAAGGTAAGTTGTCTGCCCTGTCAGTTAAGGCAATTCATAATGGTCTGCCATTGCATTACAGCGTTGGGTTTTCCGGAAAAAAACCAGGGCCGCGTCACAAAAGATTCTCCTAAGCCCAGCTTAGGTGGTTACTTAGGAGAACCGGGTTTCATAAGATTCTTCGAGGCTAGAGGGCTATCCTCCACTTCTAACTTTTCTCCTAAGTTGCCTTGGCCTGAGTGTAGGAGCAGCGCCAGCTAAACTTAGGGGAAATGTTTTGAAATTGGTTTAGGAGGTGTCCTAACGCCCTACTAGACAGCTCCCAGACATCCTCCTACATAAGTATATACAGTCCTATGAGGGTACTTGGGAGAATTTTTTACCCCTGGTTTTCCGATAGTTTTTTTCGGTTTTCCCGACAGCCAGAACGATTTGCATGCGGAGTGCCTGCAAAATGATGGAATTCTAGCGAATCCAAGCTTGTGGAAGAGTTTTTCTCGCTAAAATAAGAGGAATCTATAGACCATTTCAAAGAATTTTTAAGATTGTTCAGAACGTCTGAAAATTTTTTTGAAAATTTCTAGTTTGCTACTGATTTTTTCGAAAACGTTTAGCTTATATCGAAAAAACATTGATTGTGTTACACTATGTTTACACTGTCAGCACCCACAACAGTTTACTCCTTTTGAGACTAATGTTTGAGACTGACCACTAATTAATTGTAAATAACAGCTGTGCATTATTTTGAAGCCTGTTTTCAGGAAGAAGAGAGACGATATCAAATCTTACTAGAGCAGTCAGCCGAAGAATTGGCAGAAACGGAGCAGAAATTGGCCGATTTTCAGGAGTTGACAGAGAAGCAGGATGCAGAAATCTGTGATTTGAAGATGACAACTCAGGTTTGCAGTTTCTGGCCCATCCAGCCCCTCCTTCCAATTATTTCACCATTTTTTTCCTATTTTGTGTTTTAAAAAATCTTCATCTTTTCAGGTTTTTGCAGTAGGGACACAAGGACAGAGAGGCCTCATAGACCTGGCTTATTTTTATTCGAAAATTTATTGGGGGGGGGGGGCTCAAAGTTCCCCTCCGTCGATGAGGAGATCACCAAAAGTGGGGGCATATTTTTGAAAAAATTGCCAATTTTTTGTGTTGGTTTTTGTGTAAAACTTCTGCCAAAAATCGCTAAGAAATGACCAGTGTTACATAGGTGTTTTAAGCTAAAATAGCAAAAATTTCGCTCCTATGTATATTGTTTTCTGTTCTTTTTTAGCAACTGGAAACCTCGCTGGCAACTGCAGAACTGGCCCACAGCACGGCAAAGGAAGAGTGGGCGCAGAAGGTTCAGGAAATGTCGGCTCGCTTTGATCTGGAACTGCAACAGTTGACTGAGAGCCTAGAAACTGTAAAGGTGGGCGAAAATGGTTGTTTTTTGGTACATACTAATTTTATAAAATTGAAAAATCTGAATTTGCTCAATTTGAGAAATTGGAGAATTTCCCCGTAAACATCTATACGTCATAGGGTTGGTTTTTTTCCGGAAAAAAAAGATTGCCGGAAAAAAAACCTTTTTTTTCCGGTTTTTTTCCATTTTTTTCCATTTTTTTCCTTTTTTTTTCCGGTCACTCCAAAAATACACAATGTGCTAAAAGTTAAGTTATTTCATGTTTTTGCATGCACAGAAGCAGTTTTCACGATATTTAGTAGCCCCACAGGGGTAATGCAATAACACAAGCGCTTAGAAAGGTTCCAGTATTGATTATAGGAATCAAATATTTTCAGCGGGTGACGCTGTAAAGCAAAGGACAGGTGACTTCTGTATACCTTGGCGGTTATACTAGACGTAGTTTGTGATTTTCGTAGGTAACGCACTTCGTAAAGTAAACAATTCCAGACATTTTTGTTTGAACACTAGACTGTAAGGTATGAAATTATTAACTCCACCTGCGTTATGCAATCATTTTCACATTCCAAGAGAAAAAATGACAAATCCCAAAATTAGCTCAAGTTCATGAATATCGTATTCTTACCTCATTAAACACTGTTTTTGATAGTTTCTTAATGTTCTGAGGTCATAAATTAACTTTCAGAACATGTCCCGAATATTTTTCCATTTTTTTCCGATGCGTCGGAAAAACCCAAATACAATTTCGTCAGATTTAACATACCCCCACCTACTACGATCCACGAAAAAGGTTGTAAATAGTGTGAAATTGCTGGAAAAGCTCAGAAAACATGATATTTCATTGTTAAAATCGTCAAAATAACGTTAGGAATATTTTTCCATTTTTTTCCACCCCATCGGAAAAAAATGGAAAAAAACGGAAAAAAACCTTTTTTTTCCAGTCCTTTTTTTCCGCGCCCATCCCTAATACGTCATGTATTTTTCACCCTTCTTTTTGGTTAAGTTAAATCTGTAATGGTGAAAATAGTTTCCCCCATTCGTGGTAGTCTGTGTTTCGATTAATTTATGTAGTATTCATTTTGAGTTGAAATTTTAATTTTATTTTAGGAGGAAAAGTTGTCGGTGCAGAATCAGTTAGAAGCAGCAGAGCAGGCTGTGTGTGATGGATCCGTTCGACTGGAATCCCTTCGGCAGGAATTGCAGCAGAGGAATGATCAGTTAGAAACGTTGGAACAGGCGAAAATGGTACACAATAGTATTAATAGCGCTCATAGCGCCCACTGACTCTCTCCTGTTCGGACTAAAGCTGCGGCCTTCGTGACTGCGGGCAGGCGTTTTCATTATTTCTTTATAATTAATGCCTTGTATCCTTCGTGGATCCGCATTATGGTGGCTCTGCACAGGCCCGCACCCAGGATTCTTAAAAGAAGGGGGGGGTCCAAGGCAAAATGCAAGGGGTGTCTGGGGGGCGCGGAGTCCCCCCTGAAGTTGAATCATTTTTGCATTTTTGTCCGAAAATAGTATATTGAATGTTTATTTTTTGCAAAAAGTAAATTATCGCGGCGAAGGCGCGAACCTTTTAAAAATAGCTGTTTTTGCCATAAGAATAGCAAAAATTTTCCATTTTGGCACTCCAAAAGGGAGGGTCTAGACCCCTTGAACCCTCCCCCCCCCCACTAGGTGCGGGCCTGGCTATATATCTAAAATCCAACCCCCAAGCAATCAAAACTGTCCATGATGTGCCTGGTGCATGCTATGTTTTCGGCAAACTTTTTGCAAAAATTCTGCCATCCTTTTTGTTTTCCTACTCTGATCTAGTTTAGTTGGCACGGCATTAAACCTTTGTTTGTTGCTTTGTTGCTTTGAAAAGCTAATGTAAATGATCGAAAAGTTCCGCGTCACCACTTTCTCTGCTAGCCTAGTGCCGCTCTTTCACCGCAATCAAGCTTAGCTTCTATACTTGCAAACAGAATCTGTTAAGAGTTTACTATTCCGCCAGCTTCTAGCAGTGACCTGTACTCAACACGAAACCAGATAACTCCTGATTCAGTGGCTTTTCCACGGAATCTCCTGTGGCTCAGTTAATAGCTAGAGCGTCGCTTCGTTAGACAGAAGACCGCGGGCTCGATTCCCGCTGTCGGCCAGGAATTTTTTCTGGATCTTGCTAGCGTGCCAAAAACCATCGCCCTTTCTCAGCTTTATTCCTTGCCACCCAGTCAGTTGTGGGATTTCGTGCCTCGATCAAAGGTTGTCGGCCGACGACTGAGTTTTCAGTAGCTGGCTGTCATGACTTGGCACTCGCGAGATCTTTTTAGCGATATAAAGATTATTCAGTTCGGTTCAGGCAATCTCTTACAAATCCGACAACAACGTAATGCATTTTGAAGAAATGATGAATTTCCTGGAATTTTCGTGAAAAGAATGGTTTTGCCGGATTTTCACGAGATTGCCTGAACCGAACTAAAGTGCTATATTTATAATATTTAAAGCGATCTCGTTCTACGCAACATAATGATATAAAAATTATTGCTGTATATACAATTTTCCTAGCTCGAGTTATAGTATTTAGTTTGTCGAAATCACCCGTTTTTGATATGTCAGCGCTGCATGTTTACATGCAAGGAAGCCCCCCGAGATTTCTGCCTCAATGTATCGAGCATCTCTCAAGCTTAAGACAGCAGGAAGCGCTGAGTGTCGTAATCTTCCCATTATATAATATGAACTCTTGGTCCGATAATAATAACAACAAATTTTAGCGCCCTCATAATAGCCCTCTTGGCTGAGTAGCCCGGCAATAACAACAACAACAACTCTTGGTCCGATGTAAATCTGCTGTTTTTTGTTGTTTTTAGGAAGAAGAGAAACGACATGAAGCCCTGTCGGAACAGTCTGCGAAAGAATTGTCGGAAAAGGACCAGGAATTGACCACCCTTCAGGATTTTGTGGAAGAGCAGAGTGCGGAGATTAATGATTTGAAGAAAGAAATTTTGGTAAATTTTGCCTTTCATCACATTTCTGTCCTTGTAACTACCTGGCTGGCTTTTCCCTACAGCAGGGGGGGGGTGGGCTGGCTTTTTCCTAGGCAAAATTTTCTTGGGGGGGGGGGGGAAGTCTGGGGGGGTCCCCCCAGGTCTGGGGGGGGCTCGGATTTCTGGGGGGGGAGAAAGATTTTTCAAAAAATTCCTAAAAATAGCTATTTTTGCTGCTGAGCTAAACATTAACTATTTTTAACTTAAATTTAAGCTGAAAATAGCTAAAAATGCTTAAAAATGGGTAAAAATCCAGAGAAGCCGGAAAATTTTTTCAAAATTTACCCTCAAAACCCTATTTTTTCGGGCATTTTAGAGTTCTGGGGGGGAAGGCCCGAATCCTGGGGGGGCAACCCAAGCCTGGGGGGGACGAAAGTCTGGGGGGGCCACCCGCCCCCTGTCGGCAAAAGCCAGGTGGTTGGCTTATCCCTTTTGAATTTTTAATGGGGGGCCCCCCAACGATGGGGGGGCTCACCCAAAAGGGGGGGGCAGATTTTAGAATTTTTTTTCGAATTTTTGTGGGGTTTTTGCGTACTAACTGCTAAAAATGGCTAAAAAATGACTAATTTTAGGTGTTTTTTAAGCTAAAATAGCGAGCCAAAAATCCGGCGAAGCCGGAAAAATTTTTGAAAATTTAGGGTTTAAATGGTAAAATTTGGCAATTTTTGGGGTTATGGGGGGGAGGTCGGGATTTATGGGGGGGGGGTCGCCGAATGGGGGGCGGCCCCCCCCCACTAGGGACAAGCCAGGGTGGGGCGGCCCCCCTAGACTTGGGCGCCCCCCCCAGGATTCGGGCCTTCCCCCCAGAACTTTAAAGTGCCCGGAAAATAGGGTTTTGAGCGTAAATTTTGAAAAGTTTTCCGGCTTCGCCCGATTTTTACACATTTTTAAGTATTTTTTAGTTATTTTAAGCTTAAATTGAGGTTAAAAATAGTTCCTATTTTAGCTCAGCAGCAAAAAATAGCTATTTTTAAGCATTTTTGAAAAAATTTTCTTCCCCCCCCAGAAATTCGACCTGGGGGAGGGACCGCCCCCCCCCCAGAAATTTTTGCCTAGGAAAAAGCCAGCCTGGCTTTTACATTGGAATCGTTGTAGTTTGTATGCGAAGGAAGCATACTATTGGAATGGAAAATATGAAATTAATAATTTGCGTCCCTGTATCCTAATATCTGAGCCTCATCTTCTTGGGTTTATTTTAGGCAAAAAGTGTGCGTGGGACCCAAAAATGCAAAATTTTCTGTAATTTAGCCCTTTTTTCATCAAAATAAGTCTTGTTCTTAACGTTTTAGGCGTTTTGCACCGTTTTAAAGCGGTTTTAGGTCAAAATCTTAGAAAAATGTTTCAAAAAATGACCATTTTTCGACCAAATTTAAAACACCAAAAGGGGGGGGGATAAAATGGGCTGAAAATGCTGGAAATACAGTAAAATTAGCCTGTTTACTGCATATTATACTGCTATGACTCAACCAAAAATGCTCAAAAAGAAAGTTTTAATAACAAAAGAGACGACTTTAGTAAAATTCGTGCTAAACCGTATAAAATTTTTGACAATTTTGGCCAAAACATTCTTGAAATTTGACAACTCGTGGGCACCTCCCGTTCCCACTACAGGAAACCCAGAGCTTGAGCTTCAGTAGTCAGCATTTCAAAGTTTGTTAGTAAACGATTTCGGATGGTATCTTATCCAGTGTACGGTCTTGTGTGTTTGCTTTAGTTTAGGCGCCAGTTTGGAAACAATTAATAGGAATGAATAATAGATGAACGAAAAATTGTGAAAATGTCTTCTTTGTATTTTTGATTTTTAAATCTTTCACATTAATTTAGCAATTGGAAAATTTGTTGACGACGGCCAAAGAGTCTTACAGTGCCAGTCAGGAGGAATGGTCGCAGAAGGTTCAGGAATTGACCCAGCTCCATGATCGAGAGATTGAACAGCTAACACAGAATCTGGAAACGGCAAAGGTATGGTTTGAAAGCGTTTAAAAATTGGTAAATCACTGACAGAAATTGGTTGTTGATTGGATTTTGAATTTGTCTGAGAGTCGCTTTATGGTAGCGTTTTGAGTTAGTTACAAATGAATTCTTTTAATATTGTAGCGGTTCACGTACGCTTGTGTTTTCTTCCAATGAAATGACAATGGGTGTGTAGACAATTTTTCATTCTAATTTTGACACTTTTTGACATTGCGTCTTCGTTCTTCATCTTGATGCAATCCTATCTGTCGTTTTCTTGTCATTTTTGTTTCTACTTTTCCTCTTTTTTTCACCTGTTTTGATTTCAGAGAGAATTTGAAAGCCTGGAACTGGATCGTAACTCTGTCCAGAAGGAAAGGGAGCGTCTGCTGGTGGTTGTGGAGACGGTGAGATCGGAAGGACAGAGCTCAGAGGCTGAACTTCAGGCTATTATTGCGGATAAGGATGTAGGTTTTTCTATAGATTTCCTAGTTTTTAAGCACACTAGGAGGGGGATAAGCTCAAGGCGTAATTATGTCTGAAGTTTTTAGCGAAAAATGGTAAAAGCAAGCAAAAAAGTGAATGCGTTTTTATGGTAAAAATGCAATGCAATCGCGGTTTTTAAGCTTAAAATGAGCCCCAAAATTGATAACTTTGCTATAAATTGAGAAAACGTTTGAACATTTGACCTCGAAAACTACTAAAAAATCCCAGTAAAAAATACTACCTAAAATAATAGTAGGATATAGGTAATAGGGTAATGTGCATGCTTTTTGTAGAGTACTTTTTAATCCTTTGTAACTGTCTCTGGGCGTGGACTTTTAGAAGTAGAAGTAGAAGTAGACTTTTCTCCAAAATTGTTCTTGTTCACTAATTTTTTCCGATTTCTCGTGTTTGTCGTTTTTTCGTGCTTTTTCATCGTTTGAGTAGCGCATTCTGCATACTTTTACTTTATACTTTAGCATCGGATTGGCGTGCTGCAGCAAGAGTGTTCTGAATCGTTTGATCAGGTGACGCAACTGAAGGCACAAATCAGCGGGCTGAAACTGAAACTCTATCACGATGACAAGAAACGGGCCAAACTCTCTGATCTAAAGTACGTATGTAGGAAAGGAGGCGATAAAAGGAATCTATTTGATTTTTCTATCATACCTTTTATACGTAATATTTTTTACATTGCACATAACGTTCTGTTAGATAAAAGCTAAAAGGCTTTTCTCCTGTCAATCAGTATCTGTCCTGCCAGTTCCATGATATGGGGTGCCGGTGCTCACTAGGGACTCTCAGTCGTAGAGCCAAGAGTGTCACCTCAAATGGTGACTGCATCGCTTGCACAAACTCCTGTGTATACCTTCCTGCTGTGGAGGTAGCCATCTATCTGCCGACCAGTTATAAATGGATAGTGAGTGCTAGAGGGTACATCAAGATTCGAGGTTTTGAGGGGTATATTTTAATTAGTTTTTGATGCTTGCTTCTGCTTTTCTGCTGCTTTTCTCTAATTAACCCACTGTCCATTTATAACTGGTCGGTAGATAGATGGCTACCACCGCGACAGGAAGATATACACAGGAGTTTGTGGAAGGGATGCAGTCATCATTTGAGGTGACACTCTTGACTCTACGACTGAAAGTCTCTAGTGAGCGCCGGCGCCCCATGTCATGTGGCAGCAGGGAGATACTGCCTAAAATTTGCTTGTGTTCTACTGGTTTCTTTTCATTGCATTTCTACTGGTGTACGTAAGCTAACTGGTAACTGTTCAAAATTCTGTGTTTGTGTATAAAATTAAACAATTGTAGACCGAAATTTGGTTAAAATTGTTGTTGTTGTTGTTGACTGTGCTGATCAAAAATCCTTAAAGAATGTGGCAGTTCAATGATTTCGGGAGGGGGTGTCCGAAAAGTAAGAGGTCATGTTATTCACCCTTTTCCCTGCCCCTGTAGGAAACTCATCGCTTTCTGATCTGTTTCAGGGCAAAAGTGATCACTCTGGAACGCAGTAATGAGCAGCTGATTCAGGAACGGTCGAGCCTGTCACAGTCGCTGACTCAGGCGCGAACGGAAACGACTGAGCTGAGTCGACAGCTGACGGAGGCCAAAAAGACGGCTGCCGCTCTGCCGGCTGAATCACGAAGGGGTCAGTGTTTGTACATCAGTTGACCGATGGTCTTCTTGGTCTTTCTGTCTCATATTAGCATTTTTAAATCTAGTCCTTTTTTCTGGGTTATGGATGGTTGCTGTTACCGATGGTCTTCTTGGTTTTTCTGTCTCATATTAGCGTTTTTAAGTCTAGTCCTTTTTTCTCGGTTATGGTTGCTTGCTGTTTTATTGTTTTCTTCGCGAAATTTAGTCGAATGCATGTCCTGGAAAAAGAAAATCCAATAGTTGATTTTAGTGTATTTTCACTGAATTTTGTGTAGGAGCTCACTATTTGTGACAACAGGAGAGATTTTTTGTTTTGTTTTGTAAAATTTTCAAAATATATTTTCTTCCAAAATATCTCAACAAAAATCGTTGAACGTACATAGTACGTATATTTTCTAGCAGAAAATGTATATAATTAATTATTTAGGTTAATTATTTCTTTGATTACGTTTCCGAGATTTTGCGGGTTTCACTCCATTTCGGAACAGTTTCGAATTGACGAACTTTACAAGAAATATTAAAGTATAGTTATCTTTGTGCTGTATACATCTAATTTTTTATTTGTTGTTTACTTACAGAACGGGAGGGGAGGCATCCCTCTGGGACTTCTACGTCTACGGCCACGAGTATCCAGTCTGCTGCCTTTTCCGATCAGATGTACGCTGGTAAGGACAACCAACCTTTAATCATACGTTCCTCTTCTATACGTTGGAGTCATTTTCAGAGTGACTCCAATGATCTGAAATGTCGCCTCGCCTAGTGTTGTTTCATAATCGACCCTTGCGCAGACCGGCCGGCCGATTAAACGCAGCCTATGTTGATCATCAGTTGGTTAACTTCAAAAGTGTTCAATATTCAGATTTCAATTCAGATTTCAGCTTGACTTTTGGACGAAAAATAGGGCCGCCGGCAAACAACACTGTTGTCTAATGCAATTTTTCTTGATGTAAAAGCTTTCAACATTGTAGTAGGTTAGGTTTAGCTACCGGTCCTGACTCCGGTCCCTATTTATATACTTGTTTTCTTTATTTATTTATTTATTTATCTATTTATTTATTTTTTATATTTTATAGGTCTGAACTGTTCGGATGAGCCTGAGTGTATGATGGAGAACACTGTCACTCCCATGAAAGGCGGAGGCAAGGAGCCCCGTCTCAGCCTGATTGAGCCTGTGGAATCCCGCCACCGACCAGAACCCCCTGCTCCCTGCGCCTCCCTGGTGTTCAAGCGTCCCCATACTCCCACTACTCAGTCCCTACCCCGGACCCCACACCATGGATATGGGGCTTTTGCCCGAGGGCAAGGTCATCGGGCTTCGGTCCATTTTGCGGACCTTAATGGTAGCGGTGTGAGCTATGATGACAGTCTGAATAGTGTGGGGGCCGCTTCGCCTGCCTTCAGACCTCCAGGATCGGTTCCGGCCATATTTTTTCAGCAACGAACCCTAAGGTTGGTATTTATTCTAATATGGGTTAGATTTCTACCATTCTTTCTTTCTTTCTTTCTTTCTTTCTTTCTTTCTTTCTTTCTGTTAGACGTAAAGAAATAATGAAAAACTTCTGCCTGCAGTTACTAAGGCAACGCCTTAGTCCGAACAGGTGAGAGCCAAGGGGGTTCTTTGAGCGCTGTTTACCCAGAGAAAACAAATCTCTGAAACTCCTGACTCCTGCGTCTTTTCTTTTAGAGTTTTTTCATGTATTGTAATGCTATTCACAGCAACTGTCATACAATTAGCTCACAACTGAAAAAATGCACAGTTGGTCTCAAGTGTTCAAGTTTCTTTACAGTTTTCTTGCTTGTTTCAAAACAGCTTCTCTCATTTTTCATCTTTTAACGAGTAAAATATCACTTTTTTGCTGCTTCTGATTATTTCCGTTTTTCAGTTTTCCATTTTCTGCTCCTATTTTTCCGTTTCTATTTCAGTGACTCCCAGCTGGACTCTCCGACGCCCTCAGGCGACCGGCTGCGAGAGCTGGCCCGTCGAAACAGCATCTATCCGCCTCATCTCCGAGAAAACTATGCGGTGGAAACGCAGGCAGTCAACGATTTGCCCGAAGTTCCCTTCCGGCAGGGCGGAGACGACTTTCTCATTCCGCCCTCACTGTTGGCTAAAGAAAGTAGGGTGTCTCGCCGATTTTTTTCAGATTTTTTAGATTTTGTAAGATTATTGAGATATACAACGCCATGTGGGGAAACTGTATA
Source organism: Trissonchulus latispiculum (assembly GCA_030248195.1). Classification (NCBI taxonomy): domain Eukaryota; kingdom Metazoa; phylum Nematoda; class Enoplea; order Enoplida; family Ironidae; genus Trissonchulus; species Trissonchulus latispiculum. Next base: position 22,061 of record JASAND010002701.1, read on the forward strand.
TTTCTTATTTTTTATTTTTAAATTTTCATGAGTTGATAAATGCTGTTTTCTGACAGTAACACAAAGGATGTCTTGTGTCTTGAGTTAGGCGTCAAGTCAAGGCGTAGTGATGTTTTGGCACTTTGAAACTGAAACTGAAAATGAATATAATTTCAGTCGTACAATATGGAATCTGAAAATTTCAGCTGTTGCTTGGCCTGAACATGGCTGCAATTTCACCGTTTTCCTCCATCACTAAAAAATCATAAATCTAGAAAAGAAATTTATTACAATAGTGTAAATATAGTGCAGCGCATGTTCGATAATATTTGCTTTCCAGATGTTTTGCAGAGTTAAAATTTTTTGTCTGAAACTGAAACGGCCTGAAACTGAAACGGAAACTGAAGTTGTGCGACGAGCAGCTGCCTGAACTTAAAAATGAAAATGTTTCAAAATGAGATCTGAAATTGAAAATAGATCAGCTTTCCTCCAGAAACAGAAACTGAAATTGAAGCTCCTCAACTAGCACGCCTGAAACTGAAAATAAATATTACTATTCGAGGGTATTAGACGCCCGTCGGCGCTACTATATTTCCTCAGTTGTAAATTACGAATGTCCGTATTTGGTTGTAGCATTTAACAGCTATTTACAGTCTTTCACTCCGGAAAACGACCTGCCGAATTCTTTTAACTCTTCTGTCCAGCCGTTGTTAGCTAATAGAATCCAAGCAAGCGTTTCTGAGAAATGTTTGCGATCCGTCTTGCTAAATACACTAAGCAACATTATTTTTAGCTATTTCCCTCCCACTTAACATCTGGCTTGTTTTTAGGCCAAAATTTAGGGAGCGGCGCTCAACATTTTCCCCTCATCGATGGGGGAGGTGCTTTTGACTGCATATTTTGAAGAAATTGTAAAAATTCGCTAAAAATGAATAATTTTAGGTGTTTTTAAGTTAAAATAGAGACAGTTTCGTTAAAAGTCTAGAAGGAATATTCTGGCTTATTTTTAGGCCAAAATTTATAGGGGGGGGGGGCGATATGGGGGGCTCAAAGTTGCCACCCCCCCCTCGAGGGGGGGGGGGCTCACCAAAAGTGGAGGGGATATTTTTGGAAAAAAGTTTGCAAATTTTTACGTTTTTTGTGTAAAAATTGCCAAAAATCGCTAAAAAATGACTAATTTTAGGTGTTTTTTACGCTAAAAAAGCGAAAATTCCGTTAAAATTCCGGCGAAGCCGGAGAAATTTTTGAAAATTTAGGGTAAAAATGGTGAAATCTGGCAATTTTTTGGCTTATGGGGGGGGAGGTAAAAATTTATGGGGGGGCTTTCATGGGGAGGGGAACCTCGAATGGGGGGGAGGTTGCCGAGTGGGGGGCCCCCCCACTCCCCCACCCCCCAGGAAAAATAAGCCAGAATATTGAAGCCGGGAAAATTTTTTGAAAATTTTAGGGTGTATAAAAATGGTTAGATTTGGCTAGTCTTTTTTTGGTTGTGGGGGAGGCTGCCAAATTAATAAAACAAGAACATGTGCCTTCTCAATTTTGCTTTCGCCTGCCTCGAACCCACCTCTCCAGAAAGCACACATCGCAGAAATCTCTAGAACTATACTAGCTCTTCGTATTACGCGCTAGGTTTTGAGCAAAACTTAAGATTACATAGTATTTCTTTGAGCGTTGCAACTCCGACGTAACCTGCTCGCAAATGCTTACACGTAGTGTTTATGTCTTGCAGGTAGTGGGAAAAAGAAAAAACTACCGGAAAGCTCCAAAAAGAGTGTATGTTTTCTTTGTTTGTACGCGTTTTACTACTACACAAAGATTTTAAATTAGCTTGATTTCTTATTAATATGTACTTTTAACTATATATTTTCTAGTTTTCTGCTCTGGTATTTTATAATTTGAATAATTTATTTTTAATGTTCTTTGTCATTTTGTTTCTGTTTTTGTAGTTTCTTAGTTTCTCATTCATTCAGTAAATTTCATTTTCAGCCTAGTGTTGGTCTACACCTGAAGAGTCCGGGATTTTTTAAGAAGTTGCGTAGACGCAAAGAAAATGTGGTACGATCCCAGTTTTTTTATGATTTTTTTCTCAAAATGGCTGTCTCTAGTACCACCCAGGCTAAGACTTTTAACAGTTTTCTATTAATGTTTCTTTTATTCGTCTTTAATTGTCAGTTGCACGTACATGATAATTGTTGTTAAGGAGTTGAAGATATGTGTCCAAGGTGTGAATCGAGTATTTCTTTTCTTATGAGTTTGCCAGTATAATTCTTGCCCGTGACATTGAAAGTGAAGGAGGAAGGCTTGCAGTGCAGTTGTTTCAGATGTTTAAGGAGGATTAAAGGAGGAGTATATACCAATGTTCTCTTGATTTTTTTTATTTGATTGTGTGGTCATGTCTTACAGTATTTGCATGTCTATTATTCTAGCTTACTTTTGGTGTTTTTTTGCTATTTTTAGCCCACAGAGAAGCGAAAGGCTGAATCCTTTTTTGTTGACCTGAACGGTGGTACTGACGAGGTGAAGTCAAAGAAAGCCGGGCCGTCCAAAACCGTACCCGCTGGCCGTGCCGGAAACGAAGAAAATCCTGACGGAATAATTCGGAAACCGTCGGAAGAAGCCGCTCCTGCCCGAGTAGCCGATCCCAAACAGCGAAGTATCCTGAGAGCTTACAATAAGTAGAAGTGTGCTTTTTGTATGTCTATAAATCCTGTGGTAGTATTTTGTCTACTGTGCGTGTACGATAATGACAGTAATGTCTTGCTGGTATGGGCGAACCCGCGCATTCGGCGAGTATTTTCTGATAGATTATAGTTATTGTTTTCATGAACAAAAAGGCTTGTGTGCCATGCCTTCGAATTTCACCGAAGATCTTTATTTTGATTTAAAATTAAACATTCCTAAACATTTTCTTGAGTCTTCAAAATGAAACGAATTAAATATATATTTCCTGAATAATTTTATTTCAAAAAGAAGTTTCTTCAACTTCTGAGGGGCACCCCCACGTTTTCCCCTCTCTGTCACAAATCTGGTTCCGTGAAAACGCTTGCTATTAATAATTCCTACGAATATCTGTGTTTATTATGTATATACATTCTTAGCCTGGTTTGTCGAAAACTGGTATTTTCGTACTGTACCTGAATTTAGGTATTAAGGATATAAGTGTATGTGAAGTAGGTTTGTCTTTAGCAGTATTTCAGCAGGTTCTCGCGTACTTTGTATTCTTTCTTGATTTTTGTACTGTGAAGTTTTGTGTCGTGTGTTGAATGTAGTCATTTTTTGTGTTTAGTAATGTTTTAACTGGTTATATGTGTGCACACTTTCTATCTGATTTCTGGGGCCAATGTTATCAACGCCCAAACTCGGGTTAAGTTCATATGTGTTGAAAGTAGCCAAGTAAACCCGGGTTTGGGCGTCGATAACATCTGCCCCTGAGGAAAGCTAATATCTTTGGTTCTGTATTCTGGCTAGATGTGAAACAAAATGTCCATGTTCTTGTTCTTCTTACTTGTTTTTGTGTTCTTTAATTTTAGCACTCTACGTCTTTGTGTGTTGTCATCATATTGCATTTGCTGATTTATTTCCGCTTTTCTACGGTGCATATTCTGTACTTACTATTTCTGTAATAAAGTTTGTTTTAGCCTTTATTTTTCTAGGGTAAGAGTTGAGATTAGGGGCTAGCTATTCGAGCTTCTGGACTTGTCTTGCTTGGTAGCGGAGTAGTTGCTAGGTTTCGCTCACATTTTGCCGTTTTGGCAAAGGCACGATGATCCTCGGTTCTGGCTTAATGTTATGAGTTGTACGAAGTGAGCATTCGCACACTACTAAAAAAGTCTTATAAATTCTACAGAACATTTTGGAACAAACGTTAGAGTATATATTATTTAATGCAAACGGACTGAAAAGAGTGATTTTTGTAAAGGCCGGAGGTTCACGTCTAAGCGGAGATTGAACTTTCTCTGTTTATGTAGCCCGCGCTTCTGATTGGCTGAGGGCTACGGTAGACGACGGAGAAGCAGACCAAAATGATGTTATTTAAAAATATAGATTCTATTTTCACAACTAAACATTAGTGCAAAAGTTGATGATAATAAAATCAGGAAGTTGTTGCTGAACGATTCAGTACAAGAAAGACTGAACAAAACCTTTCAAATTTACGCACGGAAGAATTTAAAGTTGACCAAAATATTTTTCTCCGTATTTTACTCTTCCGTTTTACCGGAGCTCCGTCCACAGCTTGCATGATCCCCTTCTTTTTGAACTGTTTCTCCGTTCGTCCGCCTCTCCCGTGGAGCATGAAGAGGCCTTAACGATCGCTCCTTGTCGGAAATCTTTTGGAAGTGGACACTTCTTTTTCCGCTCCGCACCTGCCCCCTTTTCCTATCTCTTGCGAATCTCAACTTTTTTTCTGAGCCATCGAAAAGCTGAATTGAACAACACATTTTGGATTCGTGCTTAGATAACCCAGAAAATCCGTGTATGCAAGTTGTCAGCGCTGGATCGTGATCAAAAGTTGTTTGATCCCTTGGTCTAGCTTACCAACTTAAAATTAAAAAATTTTTAACATCGCATTTTAACAACCACCCATACAGAATTTTAAAGTTATTGGTCAAAAATATAAAGTTCACACTGGGCCTGGGGGGAACGTGCAAGAGAGAGAGATCCCCCTTTGCCATGAATTTAGGCCTTCCTGTAAAAATTTAAAAACTACAACTTTGGTATCTCTTTTAGGATTGTCGCATAAATTGAAAAATTACAGGTTTCTTTAGTATTTTTACATGTACTAATTTATTACAGTTACGCTGGTAGAAAATAAAAAGTTACCTGTGTGGTGGAAAATACTAGAATCGCCGCAATCGACTGATCGTATAAATAGACGCCCTGTTGTAGAAAGATACAGGGTTCACCTTAAGTCTGCAAACTTTAAACATCTGAATGTCGTGCTAATGGAGTTTAAGACTTGCATTGAGCAATCATGTTAACAGCACATTTCAGTGCCATCGCTAAAGTGAACCACCGGTGCATATCTCGTTTCGGATTGTCAAAAGAGTAGAAAAAGCTACAATTTCTTTAGTTTTTTCTATGGGAAACTCATGTGAAATGTACCGGTTTGTTTACTAGCTAGTGACTGACCGCACGGGAGCACTGTTGTAGAATACTACAAGAATTTCTGTAATTTCTCCAGGAGTCTTTTTAAGAGTGCATAAGGCATAGTTCAGTTTGGGAACGAATTCAAACTAAGCTTGGTTCGATTGTGGCTGGGTGGCTCAATTGGTAGAGCGCTGGCCTAGACAGCCAAAGGTTTTGGGTTCGATCTTCACCTCAGGCCCAAATTTTTCGGGCCGGAGGTGCTGTAGTGACATCCTTCTTTCTTTCGTTTATAATCTTGTTCTATTCTGTCAGTAGTCAAAATGTGTAAAGCTGAGATAGTTGAAAAAAGTCACTCTCTTTCACAAAAAAGTTCTGTTGTAAAAGTTTTAAAATCCTTCTCAAATATTGAGGTTACAGAAAAGGTTGCACCAAATCTGTCTCCTATCAAATTTCAATTTCCTTTCAATCAGTTTTCTAAAATAAAAAATGCCAAAAACGGGGCTCTTTTTCCATAATATTAAACGGTTTTTAGGATTATCAAAGTTTTTAATGTGCATTAAAATTTACGTCACTCTTCTTTTGGCATCCTCAATTCCTTTTATTCTAAATAATATGATGAATTGCCCTAAAGCTAATTTTTCTAACAACTTTGCCTCAATTTTGAACTATAATTTCTCTCTTCCTGAAATCTTGTATTGAAAAACGGCCTGAATTGAAGCCAATTGCATTTTTTCTGACCTATCTTTGTAATAATCGGTTTACTATAAATTTGAGACTTTCTAACCGTGGTGTGTTCGCTGCTGTGGTTTTTGACTGGCCGTGGTGACGAAGTATATATTTTTCTGACGTCGAAGGTTAACACTTACATTGCATAATCTTAATTGGGCGAGTTTATCAAGAGTGAATCCGATTTTACTACCTAAGAACGACTGTCGCGCCTATTAATCGGTAGCAATTTGTTTGATCCGTTGTTCTGATAATAAGTTGATCTGATTGGGCGGACCCAGATTGGTCTAAAGTTCGGAACCCTATTTGCAGCTAGTCTAAGCTCGAACCTTTAAACGAGACCTGGTTCTACTCCAAATTCCGGAGATTGTTAGTCTTCAAATAGTTGATTTATTTCAAATTTGATTAAAACACAAGTTTTATATTTAAAGCAGCAATCTTTAAGTAGACTACCGTAGATATTTTAAGTTCCCAGAAATGTAGTAGTAGCCCCTGGCCTGCAATTAATCTCAGAATATTATCAATATAATATCTGAGTTTGAGCTAAGCTTCTGTCTGTTATCAGTTTAGTGATCCAAATTCGGGTTTTTAAGGATGAGCTTTTAGGTTGACGTAGTCGGACGGCGACGTTTAAAAGCTTTTTGAATTGAAAAGTACATTAAATTTTTCAGAATTTTGATATTGACTGAATTCAGTCCAATAATGATTGACGCGACGGATAATAGCAGCCGTTTTGTGATCATCATTGCGGTTGCTCTGAGCGGATTCGTGATCACTTCCTGTCTGATTTTTGTACCGATGGTTTTCCAACAGACCAATCAGATGCAGGACGAAATCATGCAAGACATGGCCAAGTTTAAGGTATACTTTTTGTGGAAATGATTTGGATGAAATTTCTGTCCTTTGATTTTACTCTAAAAATTAACTTTGGAGGTTGGGAGGAGTTTTTGCCTTGTTTACCTGCTCGGGTTAGTTTAATGTTATGGGACGTTGTGAGCCATAAGGCACCTTCACGATAACGCTAAACGGATGAAAGAGGGTTACGTTTTAATTTAAATTTATTTTAAATTTAGATTTATTTAGCCATTATTCGGCACTGTTTCATAGCATAAACAAAGCCATAACTTAACTGATTTGCATATTGTTTTAGAGTAAAGCCAATCACTTGTGGGGCGAAATGATTCATATAGCGAGCGGAAGTCAGGATATAGCCTTCCGATACAAGCGACAGGGTTACGGCACAAATGGAGGGGGCGGAAACGGGGGCGGAGAAAATGGGGGTGGCGGAAATGGAGGGGGTGGTAACGGTGGGGGTGGGGGCGGAGGTGGTGGAGGATGCCGTAAGTATTAATGAATTAATTAATTCCAAATTGGTAAACTGCTGATTAAATTAGTTAGAAATTAATTTGGACAGCAATAACAGGAAGAGGAAAGGCATCTGGCAACTTGGTTGAGTTGTCTTGACCAGCGTAGACAATTTCCTGGATTTTACGCTTTATTTCCATCTTACGAATGATGATCTGATTCTATAAGGGAGGACGAGGACAGATACATAGGAGCAAGAGTACATAATATATAAGAGTGTGACAGATGGCAGGTTCTTTGTTATCAGCTGCAGGTACATGCTCTGTACGCTAACGGCTGACCACCAGAGTTGTTGACCGGCCGAGGAAAACCGCCGGTCCGGGCGGCCGGCCGGCTGGCCGGCCGGGTCAGAAGCGGCCGTCCGGCCAACCGGCCGGTCTTCAGAAAAAGGACACTACTTGATTTTGTCTGTTATATATAACCGGGCTTGGAACACGACCAGTAGTTTAGTTCATCCTAGCCTAAACTTGTTTGCTCGATATCGTAAAGATCATAGGCTTTGATTTAATTTGGTTAACGTTTCAGAGTGTCAAGCTTCCGCGGCCAGTGCCTGCCCAGCCGGCGCGCCAGGTGCCCCCGGAATGCCCGGGCAGCGGGGAGAGCCGGGCATGGACGGATTGGACGGAAAGGATGGGAATCCTGGCGAATCGATTGATGACGGAGAAGAGGGAGGCTGCCCAGCCTGTCCAGGTGGAGGTCCAGGCCCAGACGGGCCACCTGGTCCCTCAGGTAAAGGATTCCTGGAATGTTTACCTAATTTGCATAATTTTGACAGGTGTATGATTCCAAAATTACAGTAGTCAGTCGCTGACTGTCGTGTCGACCAACTCAATTTATAACGGTGTATGAGCCTTTATTCATTGGTGACTGAAATGTTTTGAATGCTGAAATTTGCAACCATGCTAACCGTATTAGTAGCAATTAGATAACAAAATCCACCATAGTCAATTAGTCAAAAACTTGTTTACTCTGTTTGGACACACAGAAATTCGCTGAATTTTCAGATTGAATTATCAGGGCAACAATTTAAATTTAAAAAGCAACTAAAATTTTTGCTCTTATTTTAGGTCCCCCTGGACCCTCGGGAGAGCCAGGCCCTCCAGCCCCGGATGGTATCTCTGGACCACCTGGACCACCCGGAAATCCAGGTGTCATGGGTCAGCCTGGCATGCCCGGAATGCCTGGGATGATGGGACGACCCGGAGAGCCTGGGGGTGGAGGAAAGGGAGATCCCGGCCCCAAGGGACCAGTCGGACCCCCAGGACCCCCGGGTCCGCCTGGCCAGGATGCCATTGCCATGGGTCCAGGCGGCCCCGGCCCGGCTGGTCCGATGGGTCCGGCCGGAAATCCGGGAAATCCGGGAGAATCCGGTCAGGACGGAGTTCCTGGACCACCTGGTCCGCCCGGAAACGATGCCCAATACTGTCCTTGTCCAACCAGAAATGCCAAGAAAATTGTTGTTGTAAAAAGAGCTTAATATATTGCTATCGTGAAATTGTGTACTGATATTGCCAATAAAGAACGACGTGCTACTCGAAATGTTTTACTCTGCCTGAGCTTCTGTGTATGTGATCGTGAATTTTAAATGTCTGGCAATTTTTCTCGCTTGTCCCATTTTTTAGTAACGAGTCCATGTGACATTTTGCATGCTGCTAATAATTAATGCTGCATTTGTATGCTGCACAATATTAATGCAGTCACTGTAATCTGTAAAAGCAAGAGTACATAATATAAGAGTAAGAAACTCTTACATTAGCATGTACAAATCATGCTAGGTATGCTCGGTGCGTTAAGTCGGGACCCCCCCCCCGAAAGTCTCGGGGGGGGGTCCCCACTTAGCACTAATTACACGCTTTCATATAAGCGTGTGTCTGCTCGCTGATTCGCCCATTACCCTTTCGCTTACTGTAGGTAATTTATTAGTAATTTTAATTAATTATAACTTAAATTAGCGTAATGCAATTAAAAAACTAATTCGACTACTTCGTAGCATTTTTTCTGCTCTTTTCAACGATATAAAAATTGTTGCAGATTACATTCCTTCGAATTTTTGTATTATGCAACAATTTTTATATCGTTGAAAAGAGCAGAAAAAATGCAACAAAGTTGTCGAATTAGTTTTTTAATTGCATTACGCTAACTAAAGTTATAATTAATTAATTAAAATTACTAATAAATTACCTACAGTAAGCGTTAAGCTAATGGGCGAATCAGTGAGCAGACACACGCTTATATGAAAGCGTGTAATTAGTGCTAAGTGGTACCCTCCCCCCCGAGACTTTCGGGGGAGGGGTCCCGACTTAACGCACCCAGCATACCTAGCATGATTTGCACATCCAGTATAAGAGTTTCTTACTCTTATATTATGTACTCTTAGTAAAAGTATTGGCTGTCTGTACAAATCTGCGTAGTGAGGAGCAGCACGGGTTACAAGTCCGCAGTTCAAAAACTACGGCAAAGACAGCCTTTGCACCAAAGTGAGTGGGACTTCCAACGACACACACACACACACACACACACACACACACACACACACACACACACACACACACACACACACACACACACACACACACACACACACACACACACACACACACACACACACGTGCGCGCGCGCGCACACACATACACGCGCACACACGCGCACGTACACACACAAACACACGCAGAAACACACATACACGCACTAACACACAAAAATACACAAAAACACACATACACGCACTAACACACAAAAATACACAAAAACACACACAACACGCAAACACACATACACGCACAACACACACGCGCGCGCATTTGTAATAAAAATGGTCACTTAAACATTGTGGATTTTGGAATAAAATAGGCTTCAGTTAGGAAATGCCTTGGGAACATGACTAAAGTGTTAAGCCCATGAATAAGGGCGAATCTTCGATTATTGGGGAACCTTCAATCTACTACGGACCAGCCATGGAATGTAAATGAAGATGAGCTTGAAGAATCTAAATGCTATACTATTTGTGTTCTGTATGTACGTGTACTGTGTTTCCTGACATTGCACGAGGCATGAACCAATTTGGAAATTCGGATAGCATTTGATGTTTCAATTCTAAATTCATTCTGTTCAGTCTGGGGTTCACTCGACTCTTCCTGCAGAGGCACCATGGTCTCACAAAGTGGCAGTCTCGGGTCAACCCATAATTTAACAGAACATATTTAGATCTTTATAATTAACCAAAAATAAATGCCTCTACTGTGGTTCGTTTTCATTTATGTGACATTTTCGGTTACCTTAGAAGAGCTCGGCTCTTCCTTCAGGAATTGTCAGTTTTAATGATTTCTTCTTAATTTCATGCTAATTAACATTGCTAGCTAAGCTTAAATTTCCATAATCAAAACCAGCACACTTTTCTCTTTCCAATTATCCAAAAATAATTACCTGTTCTGTGGTTCGATTTTATTTTACACACCGATTTTTCAGCCACATGTGAAGACTTCAGTGCAACTGCCAGGCTTCACTACCCGCAATGGTTTTCAGCTATTTACTTACTAATTAACATTAGTAGTCAACTTGTAGCGGGGCTAGTAGTTTAACCTACGTACTAACACCGTTACCACGCCCTGACGTAGCGGACGCGGAGACCGTGGCACAGATGGATAACAGACCGACTACAGGAGACGGTCGGGACAGCCTCGCCAGACAATATACGCAGTAGATAATCCGATCCTAAGGGCGAGATGACTCGCACTCTCACTCACTCAAGATGTAACTACCTACCTAGCAGGAGCTCAGTAAAACTCAGCCTAACTAAATACACTTTAATAAAGGTAGAACAACAAGTTATAGTTAATAACAACACAATAATAATACTGGGATGAACCCTCAGTCACACAAACAAACACAATACAATAACTAACTTACAGTTGTAGGGCTGACGGGGGTCAGCCAACGTACCAATGCTCTGGGGAGAGCTGAGGGAGACACACAGAAATATATACAATAAAGGGGGAGAATTGATAGAGTAAACACAAGCGCACGTAATGACAGACAATACAATAATGAAGGGGGGAAGCGAGTGTTGGGTTGGACCCTCCCACGAGCGCCCCCTAGTGAGAATTTGCCCCCAATCACGTAGCTCCCAAAGTCACGATGGGGGGAACCCACCCAATCCCACGCATACACGTTGGGGGAGCTACGTGACTTGCAAACGTGTCCCAGCCCACATTGATGATGTTATGATAAGCCAAGCGGGTAGCTAGCCTAGCTACAACCGCCAGCAACGGAAAGGTTGACCATTCCAACCTTGATCCGTTACATCTCCCCAGGGCTCGCCATCCGAAATCCCGAGAGGATCACTGCCCAAATGGCGAACTGGGGCCCGTTGCAATACGTAACTGAACGAAGTACAA
>JASAND010002702.1:0-19238 GCA_030248195.1 Trissonchulus latispiculum
ATCGCATAAATTTAAACTTATATGTGAAAGTCGTAAGTTTTATACCTTATACTGTTGTAACAAATGTGTTACCTTTATTCACGATCGTGCTTAACTTTTGAAACTTGATTTATTGCCTCGGAATGTGCAATCACTACTGTCGATTTGTCAGTTTATGAGCTCTTCTAATTTCCTGAAATTCGGCTAGACGACTTAGCTAAAAAGACATCATCTGTGATTAAGTTTATAAAGAATTGCTCAAAAAGTAGTATTATATAATAATTGAAGAAACAACCGATGACCCCTTGTAGAAGACATCGCAAATAAACTGCTTGAAAGTGAAAGAATAAATTTGGATTAATATAATTTTTCCTGTTGCGCCTCGGCGCAGCAGGTCTACTATAATCGGTTTGTAGGGTACCTTTACACATGCTTGCACACTATTCATGCAGCTGTGCATAAATCTGTGTATTGAATTTTACAATGCATTAGACAGGATTGACTGCATTTCGTTAGAATAAGATGGGCCTTTCTGTAAACCAGTTTTCTTAAGCTTGACTTTAATTGTTCCACATTTTATAGCAATCACTGATGTAACAGAATAAGATATCATCATTACGACATATATGAAAGATAGATAGATAGAAGCAGAGTTTCTCAAAATACAAATTTTAGAATTTAAAAGCGAGAACATTCGGCGAATAGGCATTCACAAAACGCGCGTTTGAAAGCTGTATCGACTTAGAAATATGTAAACCAACATTGTCTTGAGGCAGTAATGTTGACAAAAGTGATTTTCTCATAATTGAAAACTTTTTTAGAAACAAAAATTGTTTTGGCTTATACTGAGTTCATCGTTAGAAATGGTTGTAAAAGCTGTAATGTTCATTTTGGTGCCCACTTTCCAGCCATAACAATCAATCCGGTGTCTCTACTAGTGTACCTACCTAGTCAGAGAATAAGGTCAAAAGCCAAAAATTCTCATCTTTTCACCTAAAAATGTGGGACTGATCCCAGAATGTTAAAGAGCACGAAAATACGAAAATGACATATTTGGAAAGTGTCATCAACTTGCATGAAGAATTGAAGCCTGTGAGGTCAAATTTGCACAAAGCGATACCAGCACCTTAAGGAAAATACGCTCGCAGCAGGTCTATATTTACGGTAAATATGTTCAGAACAGGCTCATTTTGCACTAATCTCTTGCTTGTTCTTATTATGGAAACTAACAACTCAAATTGTTCCGGATCGCGCCTAATGTTAGTGCATTTTGAAAGCCACGCGCGTTTACTTTGAGCTATGGCCGACGGCATGCCGGTTTGGCACTTCTCTGGACCGGTGAACAAGACTACTCAATTGTCATTCAAAAACCATCAAATCAAAACAAATTTAAGTAAAATGTAATTTTAGGCCAAACAAATTATAAAAGAAGCATTTTTGCATTTTTATCTCATCACGCCACCAAGTCTTCATATTAATGTGAACAAATGAGAAGTAATTTGAGTTTTAGCTATATATACATTCTACTTGTAATAGTGCAATAGACAGGCAATAAAACACTAACTGTAGACTTGGTCACGATGAGCCCGGTGAGCCCGGTGGGCCCGGTGGGCTCGGTGGGTCCGGAGGTTTGACCGGGCCTTGTAGCGGGCCGGACTTCTCAGACCAGACTTCTGGTAAATTTTAAACTTTGAGCTGTTATAGCTGAAGCTCTTCAGCCGGAATGCCTTAAATATGTATTCCTGATATCGTCATATATTTGTAGCAAAAAGTTCCTGATTTCGTAAAACCGTCGCCATGCTTACCTTTCCCATGCCATGTCGACAATAATAAGTTTTCGAAAAAATCCTATCTGCTGCAGTTTGGCGGACTGCAAAAATATTCGAATATGAGATTACTTATTGCTGCCTATGTTGAACTTTTTATCGTGATCGTTGATTGTTGGCTACCTTCAAGCGAAAAAGTAGGTCTCTCCCACTTTACCCGTTCGTATATAGTCTCCCCTAGATGCATAATATAGGATCTTTAATGCTGAGAGCGAAACGGATCGAGGTAATTGTAACTATTCTAACTCGTTTAACTCACTATGCAAAAAGGGGATAGAAGTATTAGAAAGTAAGTACATACAGATACAGATCAGAGGGATTGTAAGACCGTGCTTTATGCTTGCTGACGTTTCCTCCTGGGTTATGAAGTATTTACATTAAACAAACAAGAAAAGGCATTAAAAAGTCAGATTGTTTACTAGGAGAGGTTTGACAATGCTCAGATAATTATTGTACTAATTACTTTACTCTGATGAATTCACCATTAGACAAATTGGTTAAATGAGCGGTTTTACTATAGTCAACTAATACAGCAGATGCCTATTAATCTGCCCTAATGGATTTATGCCCTAAGCTTAACAGACTACAGCAATGGCATTCTCTGGTACAAACGTGATATGGTTGATACTAAGGAAACGTGGTATTGTGTGCAACATCAACAGTGCAAAACCATTAAAAGAATTCCCGGGTGAATTATTACAAAGTCAGCTATTAAATTCTGTAAAATGGACCAGTATGCACCTACGGGAATGAGGTGCATTGAAGCGACGGTGAAGTGTGGATGGATGCTCTACACAATGATAGGAAAATGTTGCTTCAGTTGAAAAGTTGAAATCAATTCGCAAACCTTTGCCGACTTGAACCAAAGAATAAACAAGAAAATAAAAGTCTGACCAAGTCACTCAACCTTAACTACAGTATCAGTTCAAAGAGTCTAGACTGCTTTGAGGTTGCGTAATCCAGAACTAGATACAAAACTACAGTATTTCATTCCACTTTCTTATAAAATAAATAAAATAAATAAATAAAAATAATGGCTTTCAACAGTACTGGAGAACAATTCAGGAACAGAGTCATGATATTTCTAGATAAAAAATTATAATAATAAAACAAAAATTAGTATAATCAAAATCATTACTGTAAGTATAGGACGTGGATTTTATCATTTACTCTGCCTTCGATATGATGGTAAATGAATATCATCATATCATATCATATGTATCATATGCCTTCGTATCTGATGCTTTGAAATTTTCTTGGTATGACACCACGACAGTTGATTGTATTTGTGAAGAAAGCTAGCTGTTACATACAATTACAAACTTAAATTGTAAAAAAATATGAAATTATCTTTGGGGTTGCTTCCGCCATTGCATTCAAACATTAAAAGCTACTGGTTTTGCCAGGCTGAAACCATTCGTGATGGCCCTTGGAACCCGGACCCCTGTCAACCATCCAGGTATCAAAAGCGCCCAAGTCAACAAGTTCGATCCTGAATCAACGTGACTTTAGTACGAAGGACAGATGCAGGACAAAGAAGAAACCTGATGAGACACTTGAGCAACATCAGGTGTGATTGAAAGTCTACCCAGGTGTTTCTCGCAGACGGATACATCAGATATCCTGTCTCAAAAATTTTAATTCATTAAAAGTCACCAGAAACTGGTATGATAAACTGACAAGCCAAATGTTAGCCTTCAAGTAGACATTCGTGTCAAGTTAGTAGTTGTTCTGGTCAGATTTTGGTTACAATTTATGTCATAGTATGGGCAGTAGCGGAAGACGCTACTGCCTCTCCTCCAAATTCCCTTTCCCTTTTACGAAGACATTTCGTTATCCTCCTTTAAAAACATCCTAAAATCCCTTCTAAAACCCCTTAAAAACCATTTAATACTGTTGTTTGTGCATTTACAGGAGTGTCTGGTATCTGTGATGTGTTTTGGATGCGAAAACTCATATTTTACAATGTAGTGCAATCTTCATGGTTAACTTTCACGAAAATATCAAAATTATCTAATTCTTTAAATAACCGTAAAGATAACACTACATGAAAAGGTCTTTATAATTTTCTTGTTAAAGATTATATATTATATATGTGAGGGAAGCTGAATTTTGTGAATTGGGATTTTAGCTATTTTGAGTTGGTTGTTGGGATTTTAGCTAAGTTGAGATTGTTGGGATTTTGAGTTGATTGTGCGCACTTTTGTACAGAATCTTGTGATTTTTGTGACTCTTAGTTTTTGCCGTTTTGAGAAATTGTTGGGCGTCTTTGTTGGGCGTCTTCTTGATTTGGAGTTATGCAATTTGTTTTGCACATTTTGGGCATTTCTGTTCTTTGTTAAGAAAAGTACAAAAGATTCTAATAGAAAAGGGATCTGAAGGTGGTGATTCCCTTTGGTCACATAAAGTTTGCACCATTATTACTCATTCATTACTTGGAGTTAAGAAGCCATTTTTATATCAAAATGTAGCTTGACATTTTCTCGTTTTAATGCATGCCACGAAACTAATGTTGCTTTTCTAAGATATTTTTAACACATTTTAGAAGATGTTTAATTTTCCAGAATTTTTGCAGACTCAGGTAAATTTTTTCGCGAGACATCGGTTATATCATTCGATACCTCCATCAAATAGCTGGGGACGATTTTTTTATTTATTGTGAAATCACTCTTCGTTGCAGAGAAATAAGCTGAAATGTGTGTGCAACCTGTATTTTGCCTACTTTTTCCAAATTTGTCAAGCGATTACTTTAACTAGAAAGCAGCAATCGGGGAGCCAAAAAAACTTCCCTGGGTATATTTGTGCAGAACACATTTGTTCAGTAGCAGCCCTCAAACTTGCATGGTGAATGCTCCACAGCCTTTGGAAAAATTTGGTCGTGTTTTTGCAAAACCTACATTTTTTGATAGCAGCCTACAGGATAGCAATTGGAAGACGATCATGCGTCGGATAATTAGTCCATGTGAGACCTTCAGATCGACACCCTTAGTTTGATTTTACGGCTTGCGTAGTTCAAGAAATGTTGGATTATTTGATTTCTGCAAAGATGACAAGTTTTCGACGCCAAAACAAGAAAATCGGTTATATCTCACGGTAGAGAAAAGTTAGAAACTTGCTTTAAAAAGCAAAAATGTGAAGCTCAATGAGATCTTTCGAATGCATAAGCAATAACTGTATAGCTGCTGCCAAGCGTTCAGAAACTGAGAAAAACCAGTCTGACCGGAAATCTCGAATTTTTGAATCGGGATTGCGCGGAGGGTGTTAGAACGCTAAAAGAACTTATTTCGGAAAGTTTCATCAAATTTGATCTTGATTTACGCCGTCAAATAACAATATTTGCCCAAAAGGAATCACCACCTTAAATCAAATTTCGTTAATACTTGAGCAAACTAGTTAATTGGGATGTTTCTGGCAATTTAGAGGTTATTTAGAGGCAACTTATCTTCGGGGTTAATCAGGATTAATCGAGAATTTTGGGAACCCCACGAGCCCTTGAGCAAACCACTATGTCACATAAAAGTGACGTAACTTTCGTTCACACAATACAATCGCCTGGCATCAAAAGAAACACAAAGAATTTTCCGACTACAGTATCCAAATTTGCACGTCACGCACCTGGGAGAGTCGAGAGGCGGAGCTAAGAGTTTGACTGACAGTGTTCCCCCCCATTTTCCCGGCAGTCTTGGGTTTTGCCACTGTCTGAGTTGGTCGGTCGTTGGACCAGTGTTGACGTTGTCGTAAAGGCCTATAGTGCCGTAGTATAATTATTGGGCCGCAGTGCCGTGAACTGCTTTAGTCTGATCTGTTGTCTGCAGCCCTCGACTCAACCTGTGACTTGCCAAACCTTATTAGCTCTGCGTGCCTTTTCACTTGGATACAATTCGAATTCGGATCTGCCCAGGTAATATCAACGGAGTTTGCCAGGTGATTGCTAGATCAATACAGAGTTAGTAAGTCAAGTAGCCATCGTTGCTCCTTGTGGAAATTGTTGATTATACTTTGAGTAATTTCGCATTGCCCTATCTTTTACACAGTGGTAAACCTATATCATACGAGATTCTTTTTCCCTGGTAACAGTATTGAAAATTGTCCTTGCATCCGTTGAATATAGAGTTGTCGTTCTGTTTCTTGTCAATGTGCAAATTGGTTGTAAAAGTGAACTGGGGACATTAACTGTTTTAAGCTTATGTCGTTTACCAATATGCATAATTAGCCTAACTGCTTTGAAGTAACGAATGAAAAATAATTGTTCTCTTGACTCTGATAATACTTAGCTATAAATTTAGACTGCATTTTTGTACTATCTGACAAGTGTTCCCTTTGTAGAATAACCTCCTGTAATACCTACAGTAAAACTTGTCGCCTGCAATTAACTGGTTAGCCTAGAGAGCCATTTCACCAGTGCTCTAATAGGTAATCTGTAACGAGCCATTTCATCAGTGCTCGAGAATCGTAGTCTTATTGTATCATTCCTTGAGAGAGTCATTTCACCAGAGCTCTCCACAACATAAGTAAACAGGGTCATTTAACCAGTGCTTGTCCGAATACGAATTAAGAGCCATGTAACCAGCGCTCTTGAGTTAGGGTAACGAGTTAACGTTATTGAATTGTCTTTATCGTTTGAAAGTTATTGAATTGTCTTTATCGTTTGAAAGTTTAACCCTTTCCTCGGAAAAGAACTCTCACGACCCAAATGTCATAATACCCCTGGTTTACGATAATTGTATGTATTGATTTAATAATTACCGTATGTATAACTTGTTAATTTAATTAATTTAATTATCAAGTAAGTACGTAGGCCTTGAAATTGCATTAATCCTCCATATCGAGGGTCACCTGTCATTGAATTGTTTCCAAATCCTGTTTAAGTAATATCCTTTAAGTAATAACTTCAAGCTTTCGAGTAACTTTTGAGTAGAACTTTAGGTCGAATAATTTACGTCTGACTTAGTAAGACAACAGTCATTTTAATAATCTAACAAAATGTCGAATGATTAGCTGAATTAGGAGTGCCTGCGCAGCCGGGACCCAGAGGGGCCAATGCCAATCCGCCAAGTGTGGAATCACAAGTTCTGGCTAAGTTAAATGATACGTTGACAGAGTTCAACTCCGCGATTAGGGCTCAGGGTGTAGCAACCGCCTACAGTTCGGTGCCTATCTATCATGGGCTACCCTCTGAGTCGTTCGAGGAGCACCTCGAGAAATATGACCGTTTCTGTCAGGTCATGGATTTTGAGGAAGGACAAAAAGTCCTTACCTTCTCTAGTTCCTTAGAAGGATGAGCTTTAGAATTATTTAGATCAGTGCCGAAACCCAGTCGTGGCACGTGGGCCGAGATGGTAGAGGCCACGAAAAAGGTTATGATTCCCCCCCACACTGCACTTCATGCTTCGTCGCTCATGTTTCAAGTGAAACAAGAGAAAAGTGAGCCAGTTATGGACTATTTAATGAGACTTAATAGGTACGCGCGACTAAGTTTCACAGAGAAGGACGGGTTTACTGAGGATCAACTAGAATTGCTGAAGCTGAGACTGTTCCTTTTTGGACTGCGCAGTGATCTGAAGGCGCGGGTACCTCCCGGTTGTAAAACCATGGAACGTGCTGTTGAGAAGACTCTTCAGGCTGAGGGTGAATACCCTGGGGAAGCTCCAGGGCGAGGGGGAACAGAACAGTATTGTTGACACCAATACGGTAGCAACTCAGTGCAGTCTCGAGAGATTGACAGAAGTAGAAACTGACTCGGGCCGGGGCGAGGATACGTTGACCCATGAAGCGGACACTTTTTCCTACCTATTTCTGTTTTTATGTGGACTCTAGCGGCTGCTGTAAGAATTTGCAGGAAGGCAGCTGTACCTGCCGCTTGGGTTCTGCTGGCCTTCCTGGTGTCAAAGGCTAACGCAGAGACACAGGCTGACTCGGATTCATCTCGTTTTCTAGCAGACGAGATCGCCAAAATTGGTACCTTAGTTTTGCCCCGTTGGGGAGCAGTACTGAGTCCTGCTGGGATTGGGGTAATCTCTCAGAAAACGGAGTATCTCGCACTCATTGTGCAGTTAGCCGTACCACCTATGTCTCCTCAGTGGAAACCCCCGGAGTGGGCAAATGAGGAAGATTGTATCGATCTCTCGACCGGAAAAACAAAGACCGATCAGTACTGCGTTCGTATGATAAACCAAAGTTGTCCGCAATTTGATTTTTTGGAACGGGAAATTGATTCCATCAGACTTGAATATCGAAAATTATATTCGGGAGTTTTGAACACTCATTTTCATTCTAAATTGCTTTCGAGTTTGTGCCGTTCAACGCCAGGAGTCTGTACCTCTTATCCGGTACCGGAGCAAACGCACAGTCGACCCAAGCGCTTTATTGAATTTCTGTTAGCAGGAGCATTAGGTTTACTAGGAGGGCTCGCCAATAGTTTAGCTAATTCTTATTATTTGGGCGAACTAGATAATCGAGTAATGGCCGTAGAACATGGGTTTAACGTTTTGAGGGAAGACCAACTCAAAATTACTGATTCAATCAAACGGATTGTCCACGCTAATGAGCAGGTCTATGCCTTTTTGCACCAATTCGTTCAAGATTTGACTACGGTAACACGTCTGATTAGAGAGAAACGATTGTTCCCGCCCCTTTGGGACGGATCCCACTACATTTTACTGAGCTCTCTACGGCGGAATATGAGAACGAGCAAGCAAAAATTCAGAATCAAGTTAGAAATTATGTGCATTTACCTCTAATTCCCTTAGAGCTCAAACACGGCTTAATGGTAGTCATTGTCATCGTATTATTAGGCTGTTGCATTATCTGGTGGATCACCCCCTGTGGCAGAAAATTTAGGGCCAAGATTAGAAACCGTAAGTCTCCCTCTCCTCGACCCAATAGGCCTGCCATTTCGGCGCCTATTGAAAATCAGAAACTGCAGGAAAATCTGTTCAATGATGATGAAGAAGAAGTACCGATTGAATTAGGCAACCTCTCAGTCAAGAGTGACCCGATGCCTTATCGACCTCGAGAAAGTCTCGAAACTACATTCGCTGAGCGCAATCGTAAGTCCATGGCCAACCGATGGAACGCAACCACTCACTACAAGCCGATTTCAAGAGACACTTCATACGCCTCATCTATGTCCGACTACGGACAGGATCCCTTGGATATTAGCTCTCGACCCCTGACATCATCAGATTGAGATCATAAGATAACAACTCAGATCATAAGGGAAAAGGGAATATAATTGTACGGTTCTCCCGACAGGTAGCTATCGAAGGATCTGAGGAAGAGGATTCTGCAGCATCCTATCACGCACACGCGGATGCCGCGACCAGTCCTTTTAAACGGAACGTAAGACCTGTGAGTCCTGAGTCTGATGGATCGGGACCACAGACACGACTGTCCACTCGAGGTTCTGGGAGAATGGTGAACGAACACTCAGTCTTCATGGTTAGGACTATACCACTTATGATTAGTTTGTTATTGGTAGGACAGCCAGTCAACGCTCTTTTTGACACCGGATCCTTGTTGTCAACAGTATCTCAGAATTTGGTTAATAGACTAGGTTTGACCACTATGCCTGTGGAAACTTTGGGGTCTCTACGCACCGCAAATGGGGGAAAGTGTCAAATTTTGGGTTACGTAAAAATTCCTATAACTTTTGCTGGGGCCGAAAAACGTTTACCCGTTCATAATTGGAAATTTCTGGTGGTAGAGAAATAGACCACCGATTGTATTTTGGGATCCGATTTTATGGTAACCTTTCCGGGAGAAATCTCCTTAGATTTTGGTCAACACACCATCACCTGGCCCGCTTCAGGTGGTACGCGCGTAACCTTGGCGCTCATGATACCAGCTAAGCCTAGGAAGAACGAAGTTTTTCAGATAGGTATGACCCAACGAGAACCATGCACTTGTTGTATGGAGGAAGTGAGTGCAATACCACCTAGGCCATTACCTATGATCTGAAAGGACACCCAGTTCAAACGCTGCTGGATACTGGCGCGAATCTGAGTTTGATGAACGAAAGTTTAGTTAAATTTTTGAATTTGAAAATACTGCCCATGGACAGACCACTGCGAGCCGAAGGAGTAAATGCTCAGGCTTTAAAATTTCGTGGAGCCGTTAAAGTACCCGTTGAATTCTATGATTCACCGGGAATAACTGTTGAACACACCTTTCTGGTTCCTAAGGGACTAGCTGAGGATTGCCTCATAGGAACGGATTTCTTGCACGAACACGGTGGGGATCTCACTCTAAGTTTCGCGCAAGGTGAACTGAGACTGTGTAAACCTGAACGCCCCCCAATGGTCGTTAAGCTTATCCACCAAACGCCGGTTACTCACACCGCGTACCGGGTCTCTGCGATACAGAAAGTTACTATACCAGCCTACTCAGAAGTTGCAGTGCCCGCACTAGTTGAGTGTATGGAAAAACTGAAATATGATGGTCTTTTTGAGCCAACTGAGGCTTAATTCGCGGCGGAAAATTCTAGCATTCAGGTGATGCCCGCTATGGTAAATCTGAGGCAAAGACTGATTCCTGTTCTTATAAAAAACAAGACAGGACAAGCGGTAATTATCTATGAAAATTCTACCCTAGGAAATAACTGTTTAAACGAATATAAACTCGTGTGTGTGTTGTTCAGATCTGAGAGGATAAGCCGAGATTCCATCATGCCGCCAACGGATCTGCCCTATCGAGCGGAACATATAGTAGAGTACCGGCCACCCACTCGTCCGCCCCATACTGTCCTGCTGAATCCTGAGTCTCCTCCTCCAGATCCTTCGTCGTTGTACTATAGCTTGATGAGTCATGAGATTGGTCTGCTGAGGGAACGTGATCATTTACCATCTGAACTGGTCAGAGTCCGTCAAGGTACCCGATACTTCGTTGCCACGGATCCTCGTTTCCCGGAGTTGTTTCCCCCAAATCGTAGAGTTCATCTGTTGAAGGAAGGTATGCATGTTGCTCAGATGGCTGCCTATTTGTGCTATAATTGTTTTTGGCGATTTGGCTTGTCGTTTCATGGTGTTCCCTTTGTACTTTATCCGCTGGAGGACAAATTCCGCAAGAAAACATTTTCAAGCGTTGTCTCCTTCGTGCGTTTCCCGCTGTCCAAAATCCTATTTTTGTTGTCCGAATATTTATTGTCAATCCGATAGGACTGTTATGTTGCTTGAGCATAAGGATTGGTCGTATGCTACACATGTGCTGTATGATGATTACCAGATCGGTTTGCTTGATAAAGTCGGTTTTGTGCATCCTGATTTGCCTGCTTCCGTTTGTGATCCTTTTATGCCTATGTCGGAGGATACTACCACCTATTTACCTAACCTGTTGGGCTATCAATATAACTATGTGTGATGAATGTTGTGTGTTGTAATATTGTTGGTTGGCGTGTTGTTTGGGAACCGAGCATAACTTGTCCCTAAGCCCTTTAGCGTCTACACTGTCCCCGTCTTACCTTTAGGAATAACATCTGATGGCTCCGAAGCTCCCGCCTGAAGTCTTGTTTGAACCCGAGTTCGTTAGTGAAGATGCTGCATTTGAAATCCCCTATAACCTAGATTGCCCGCAGGAGTTTGAAGGTCCTCGCCGCACCCCTGCCGAGTTACCCGTTGGTCTCCCGATGCTTCCAGTAGACGGTAGATGTTTACACTGACCCCACCCGTAAGGATTTTAAGGTCAATTCCAGAATTCATCTAGTAAGCCCCCAGATTGCGCAAGTTTGTACGTTTCTCTGTGTTAACTGTTTCTGGCGTGTAGGTTTAAACTTTCACGGCATCCCTATCACAGTATATCCTGTCTCAGATGAAGTACATAGATGCACTGATACTATTAAACATAGATTGATAGATAATATACCTAGTTTAGGTGCTGGTATTTTCCGATGTCCCAATGTTTATTGCAACATGTGTCTGTGCTTGTACTGCATGAGATCGAAGGATGGATGCACTCTCGTGGTGTCCAGAGCCTAGAGCCGAATGCGATATCCGCCTTGTACTCTGTTTGTAATTGCTTGTCCGCTTGGTTACCTAGAGATATCCTTGATTTCCGAATGCGCATGCCAGGTGAAAGTCCCTTGTTTGCCCCTAACATCTTAGGAGAATAAGTTGTCCTGTCCCGCTGCTGATTAGGTTCTCTCTATCTAAGTTTCACACTTTTCTGACCGTATCCTATTTTTGTTTGTAGTCTTAAAGCAGGATGCCTCTGTCAATCGAAGCCTGGTTGTCTGGTTCTGAGAGTTTTGTTACCTACACTGATCTGTCTAGTTTTCTTCTAGTTTCCTTCAGGGTCCCGTAGAGTTCATCGTTCCACACTGCCAACTGAGCCGCGCATCCCCACTATCCAGTATGAGTCGGGCCCCCTGCAGAATCCTGGCTCATGCCTCACCAGCGAGGTCCCGAGCGCCTTGTCCTCCCGCTGCCTGATGCATTGCGTCGCTGTTTTCGGACCACTAAGATCTACGTTGCTCCAGGCACCACTGCATTGTTCGCTCCAGGAAAGACGGTTCGCATCCTCGAACCGGAGGTAACTGATATGTGCACGATTCTCTGTACTAATTGTTTCTGGCGGTATTCCCTGTCTTATCATGGTATTCCTACACAGATTCGCGCTGCCCCCTCTCTCCCTTCTCTACGCGTCCTCCCTCCCCAAGTCACGTCTGACTATAATGTTGAGTATCATTGTCCTAATCGTCTGTGTTTGTCTGAACGTGTGCTTGTGTTGAAAGCTCGTTTGGGGTGGAATCGCTGTTATTGGACCACCTACCATGTCCCTAGCACTGTTCGCATGTTTTTGGATGCTTTGCCCCGTGTGCACCCTGAATTGCCGCCTGACTTTGCATGCCCTGACTTGTAATTTTCGTTTGCATGTTATTGCGTCTTGTGCCTGTTGATGTGTTCCCGTAAGAACTAATTGAAGTGATTAATTCTGGGAGACCTTGTTAGCCTTGTAGCGTTACCCAGATATTCGCCCATTCCCTACTGATTGACCCGTTTGCCCTAAGCCTTAAGAAAACTTACGGGAATGCACGCCTGCTTGCATGTTTAGATACGTACTGCACTGATCCGGATCTGCAATTGTTGACATGGTATTTGTCACTTATTAGCCATGGTGGGTATGAACTGATTTTGGAATAACTGGAAAGAAAAGATCCTATAGTATTCTGATTACGGAAATTAAACGTAGAAGGGAAAAACGAGATCATCATTCGAATTATGCATGAACTGAATAACTTTTGATAACTAGACGATTTTTTGATGACAAATCGGGTTTTTGGAAATGATTACTGATTGCTTCAATACGTAGACTATTGTATAGTTAATCGACTGATCGCACTGTAAATGTTTTGTTGTATAGGGTCTGTGTTTATTGTGTCTCGACTAAATGCCTCATGTTAGCTTATTGTTATGTTGTTAATTGCATCCTATTAGACACAATTTCCTAGACATTTGGTTGAATTAGAACATCACGCCATAGAAAGACTGTAGGCTAGTACTTTTATCAGCTTGATTTAAAAGAACTAGGTTTAGTTAATTATGAAGATAAGCACGAATAAACTTGGCATTAGTAGTTCTTGTCCGGCCCGTACTATGTGTATAATATTTTTAGCTTGATATTTTTTGAAGAATGGCTGCCTCCACCCTGCACCTGCTTGGATTCCTTCGTCCCCCTTGCACCAAGTTTTAACTAACACTTGTTTTTCTTTTTGCTTAATTTTTGAATATTGACCTGCTTGCATCTCATACACGCACACATTGGCTCTTTACGGAATTTGGCTAATTGTGTTAGAGCGAAACTAACCTGATAAGTTTAAGCGATGAGTGTTACAAGATATTGCATATTGCACACTAACACCTTACTTGCACCGCACGCTCACACCACGCTTACCTTGTGCTTGCACACGCTGATTGTCCATTTTCCTTTTGCTTTGGGCTTAGTAGTAACTGATAGGATATAGAAAAGGAGCTGTAGAATCTGTAAATTGTTAATCGCGTGTGCTTTAGCTTGTTTGTTTGTGTTGCTTATTTGTTTGTGTTCGCTTATAGGCTGTTTTGCTAGCAGTGGTTATTTCTTTTTGGTTGGTCCGTGGTTCGATTCTTTTGATGATTGGTTGGTCCGTGGTTCGATTCTTTTGATGATTGGTTGGTCCGTGGTTCGCTTCCCTGGTTCGTGATGTCAACAGCAACGGCGTTTCTCCAACTGAATGGCTCTCTGCCCTTGGGAGCCTGCTAATCGACCGCGCACTCTACTCGCGGCCAGATCTACCCATCATCATCTCTCTGCCAAGGAATATCCTGCATCACCCACCTACCGGACTGCGTTTCCATCGAAGTTCCCTCTGCCCACCCACCTGCTGTCGATGCCCCGGCCAATACGTCTTTTGGCGCCCCGGAAGCTCTGGTCGATGCGGACTATAACCGATCACCTTCCCCTCCCACCTTCAATCCTGATTTCTACCTTTCACCATTAGAGCTCTGACCGACGTGGACTATTACCGGTCATCTCTACTCTACTCTACTCTACTCTTCTCTACTCTCCAGTACCTTGTCATGGCCACCAATCTGCAGAACTATGGAAAACGATCTGCCACTGTTATGGACCTATGCATCATGTTTGTACATAGCTGTTACTGCATGTGTTTGTTTGCCATTTGCACCGTTACCATATCTGGCTGTAATCCTCCCTCCCCCTAGTGAAAGGTTACCCCATTTTTTGCGGGAAGGAGTGTGAGGGAAGCTGAATTTTGTAAATTGGGATTTTAGCTGAATTTTGTGAATTGGGATTTTAGCTATTTTGAGTTGGTTGTTGGGATTTTAGCTAAGTTGAGATTGTTGGGATTTTGAGTTGATTGTGCGCACTTTTGTACAGAATCTTGTGATTTTTGTGACTCTTAGTTTTTGCCGTTTTGAGAAATTGTTGGGCGTCTTTGTTGGGCGTCTTCTTGATTTGGAGTTATGCAATTTGTTTTGCACATTTTGGGCATTTCTGTTCTTTGTTAAGAAAAGTACAAAAGATTCTAATAGAAAAGGGATCTGAAGGTGGTGATTCCCTTTGGTCACATAAAGTTTGCACCATTATTACTCATTCATTACTTGGAGTTAAGAAGCCATTTTTATATCAAAATGTAGCTTGACATTTTCTCGTTTTAATGCATGCCACGAAACTAATGTTGCTTTTCTAAGATATTTTTAACACATTTTGTTTTGCACATTTTGGGCATTTCTGTTCTTTGTTAAGAAAAGTACAAAAGATTCTAATAGAAAAGGAATCTTAAATCAAATTTCGTTAATACTTGAACAAACTAGTTAATTGGGATGTTTCTGGCAATTTAGACGTTAAAACTTATCTTCGGGGTAATCAGGACTAATCGGGAATTTTGGGAACCTCACGAGCCCTTGAGCAAACCACTATGTCACATAAAAGTGACGTAACTTTCGCTCACACAATACAATCGCCTGGCATCAAAAGAAACACAAAGAATTTTCCGACAACAGTATCCAAATTTGCACCTGGGAGAGTCGAGAGGCGGAGCTAAGAGTTTGACTGACAGTGTTCCCCCCATTTTCCCGGCAGTCTTGGGTTTTGCCACTGTCTGAGTTGGTCGGTCGTTGGACCAGTGTTGACGTTGTCGTAAAGGCCTATAGTGCCGTAGTATAATTATTGGGCCGCAGTGCCGTGAACTGCTTTAGTCTGATCTGTTGTCTGCAGCCCTCGACTCAACCTGTGACTTGCCAAACCTTATTAGCTCTGCGTGCCTTTTCACTTGGATACAATTCGAATTCGGATCTGCCCAGGTAATATCAACGGAGTTTGCCAGGTGATTGCTAGATCAATACAGAGTTGGTAAGTCAAGTAGCCATCGTTGCTCCTTGTGGAAATTGTTGATTATACTTTGAGTAATTTCGCATTGCCCTATCTTTTACACAGTTTTAAACCTATATCATACGAGTTTCTTTTTCCCTGGTAACAGTATTGAAAATTGTCTTTGCATCCGTTGAATATAGAGTTGTCGTTCTGTTTCTTGTCAATGTGCAAATTGGTTGTAAAAGTGAACTGGGGACATTAACTGTTATAAGCTTATGTCGTTTACCAATATGCATAATTAGCCTATTTTGTGGTGTTGAAATTGTAGCAAAACGGCAGTGAACTCACATAAGGAGAACAGACCCCTTGGAAAAGTTCCTAAATCGACCTAAACCTCATTCAAACCAGAGCCGTTTTATCACATATATATTATTATATTATATTATTATATATTAGATTACATTATTATATTAGATTATATATAAAGATCAACGTCAAAATTTACTTATATCAATTTGTATTGCGTAACGTTTTTCGCTCGTAATCATGAGTCACTCCACCTTCAGTTAGAAGTTTTCCATCTTATCGAGTGGTCGTCTATTCAAAATTAGGGATCCCACTTTTTGCATTGTTTTTGGCTGTTTGATGCCTTATCCCTTATTCCTGGGATTTTTAACCCCCGTTGTGGTTCCTAACAATTTTCTATCTCACCTTTCCCCAGCCCCTTTATTTTGTATTCCGATTCTGCTTTTCGTCCCTTCCTTTCCCCCTTTGATAATTCTGTACCCCCTTCTCCCAATTTTTACTTATTGGTAGTCAGTAAGTTATTGGTTGCCATTCTTTGTCTTTTGTTATTATAACCTTGATTTTTTTAAAATTTGCAGTTGTCTAACTTTTGTTTTAAGTTTAATTGTGAGCTTTGGTTAGCTTAACTTTCGCTTCAGGGGTAACCTGAGGCCTTTTTGAGCGGGTGATTTAGTCCAATTTACCCATTTTATTTAGGTGCTAGTCGGTCGGCGTCCCCCAAAATTTCATACTCCCCCAGTCCTGGCGAGGACTGCCCCGAGAGCCGCCTGGGCAAAAAATCTCTAGGGCAGTTAGGGCTTGTGTTACATTGCGCCAGTCCTCACGTAATCTGGGGTGGTGCGGTGGTTCAACTCCCTGACCTCACATACATATTACAATTTGTGTGGGATTTCTGAAAGCCAGGAATTTGTAGTGGTCGAAAGTTTGAGCAACCCAGTCATTCTGGGTTCTGACTCTTTGAAGAAGAACAGACTCTGCGTTATGCTTGATGATTCTGTTGATCGTCTGGGAAAGTTTGGTTTGAACACAGAGGCAACTCAACAGTTCTAAGTTGTGATGTTCAGCTGACTGTCCAAGCTGTTGTGAAGCCAAATTCAGTTAAACTAGTTCTGGGTTCCATAACCAACGACAATGAATCCTTCAGTCATATAGTTGGAGTGGTTGATGATTTCTACAGACTTAATCGTAAAATGATTTGAATTGTGCAAAGAGAAGAGTGGCTGCTTCCTGGTTGGACTGTGGAATCCGACTGTGCATCAGAAGATAGAGGACAACGGTAAAAAGCTTGGATCCTTCACACCGTTGGAATATGCTGTGGACTTCCAGGATGTCTCAAATAGAACTACCACTGAAACGTTGCATCCTTCGTTCATCATTTTCAACGTGCTCTCCTGCTGATGTTCCATTAGACTGGAAGCAGGAGATATCCTGACAATTTATGGGTAAGTCAAATTATAAGTGGCACAAAGTGTACAGCACACGCGAAGATTTTTCTGTTTAAGTCCAAATTTTTTGCGCAATTTGCACTGCATTCGTTTTCTGTGAACTTAGTGTGTCAAAAACGTAAGTTTCAAAAATCATTTGCAAAGATATTGCAGTAGTGTTAAATTGTCCAAAGCATAGAGACAATCATGCTCGCACTTTGTTTAGGTGGCAGCTGTCCTATTGAAGATGCGGATTCTGTGAACAGGGCCTTAATCACAAAGGACGACGACAATGAGCCTAGTTGCGACCATACATATGCGTGGAGGGTGTTTGAAAGGAGGGTTTTTACCCTTCCCATACCAGGAACTCCCCCCTCCCCCAGAGGGGACCCTTACCCCAACCCATCCAAACTTCCCCTCTTACTGTGACTATTAACAAAATGACTTTAATTTGCTGCTTTGCTATCAATAAACCTTGGTCTGTATTTTTAACCATGTATGCGGTTTGTGTGACAATTGGAATAATGTATGTGCGTATTGAACTGTTTACAACTGAAACTTATTTGTTAATTCTTTTACAACAATCTAACATACAGAACTTAAATGTGTATTATCAGTACACTATGTTCCGAGAAAATCTTGATAAAAGAATCAAAGTTTTGTTTAGATGTCAACCGTGTAGCCGCTGTCCGGCTAAATGCTGGAAAACAGTGCTTTGTGTTGTGAGACTGTTATCTAACTTTGATTTGTTCAACAACTATAGCAAGTATCGTAACGAGATTCTTTGATTACGATGTTTCTTTTGAATAGCTACCATCCAGTCTTGTAATGCTGCTCTGTAAAGCAGCATATTATAAAATTGGCGCTGCGATTCTTATATCATGGATTTTCACAGTTTTCAGCAGTTTCGGAGCGGAATTGAGTCCTGAACTCCATATCAGGAACGATTAAAGGCTCCACTTCTGGTGCGTCAAATTGCTGATGACGCCAAAAAAGTGGCCTATCTGATATCAACAATTGGACCAGAGACATACGAAACCCTCAAGTCTTTAACGGCACCCGAAAGGCCCAAAGATAAAACGTTTGAGAACCTGTGCAATCTGCTGAAGGAACATTTAGATCCCGAACCTACCCAACTGATGGTATGTTTTCTATTCCATTCAGCCTTTCAAGAGTCTACCAAAAAGATTTTTGAGTTTGTTCTCGACTGCGAAAGTTCGCCACCAGAGCCAAATTCAGACAAGAACTAATGGATGAACTTTTACGGGACAGACTAATCGTTGGTTTAGCCAATGGAGGGATCCAAAAGAAACTGCTTACCGAAAAGGAGAATCGGAATACAAAAAATAAAGGGGCTGGGGAAAGGTGAGATAGAAAATTGTTAGGAACCACAACGGGGGTTAAAAATCCCCAGGAATAAGGGATAAGGCATCAAACAGCCAAAACAATGCAAAAAGTGGGATCCCTAATTTTGAATAGATGACCACTCGATAAGATGGAAAACTTCTAACTGAAGGTGGGAGTGACCCATGATTACGAGCGAAAACGTTACGCAATACAAATTGATATAAGTAAATTTTGACGTCGATCTTTATATATAATCTAATATAATAATGTAATCTAATATATAATAATATAATATAATAATATATATGTGATAAAACGGCTCTGGTTTGAATGAGGTTTAGGTCGATTTAGGAACTTTTCCAAGGGGTCTGTTCTCCTTATGTGAGTTCACTGCCGTTTTGCTACAATTTCAACACCACAAAATAGGCTAATTATGCATATTGGTAAACGACATAAGCTTATAACAGTTAATGTCCCCAGTTCACTTTTACAACCAATTTGCACATTGACAAGAAACAGAACGACAACTCTATATTCAACGGATGCAAAGACA
>JASAND010002703.1:0-22700 GCA_030248195.1 Trissonchulus latispiculum
CGGGAAATTGTCCCTCGTATAGTTATTAGTGCGTCTATCAAATTGTTCAGTACAAGGGGTGTACTCACTTTACTGAGGAGAACGTGTAGGTTTCACGTAAGATTCCGTGAGCTAACGTAAATGTAAGGCGACGGTTTCAATAATCATCGTAAACGACACACTTGTACACTGGCGCTGATTCTATTCGTAAGCTATATTGCCTGACGTACATTCCATGTAAAAGGAGTCGTACGATAAAAACTCGTACGACCTTTCCAGACGCAGATATTAGATACGTACGATCTTTCTAGTAGGACGTACAGCATGGACGTGTGCGTACAACCGTTACCTCTACGTACCTACACTTATGCGCATACGTACTATGCGTACGAGCAAGTAGCTGTTTACGTGCGTGTTTATGGACAACGCATGTTGCTTTCAGTTGTACGTCTACGTCTACGTATACACGTACGACGTGAGTTCTGCTCTTGCCAGCCCCGTACGAGGAGATACTACACGAAATTCTGAAGTAGTATTTTACTACATATTAGCTGTTATTAATTGGGACATTTTGTCAGATTGACCTAATCTAAGATAAACCAGACGTATAAGCGTCATGCTGTTTACTCTTGTAACCTATTCATAATCTCCAATTATTCTTTGAAGTAACAAATCAAGCCTTCAATTGTATGATTCGGTTCCGATCTTATGCAATGCATAACCTATTCATAATCTCCCTTTATTCTTAGAAGTAACAAACCAAGCCTTCAATTGTATGATTCGGTTCCGATCTTATGCAACTGTTCTCCCTCTAGCAGAAGCACCACGCCAAGTTAGTACCTTAGGTTTTATTATACTACATACCATTGCCATTGCTTGTTAGGATTAGTCAGGTTGACCTGATCTAGACCAAATGTATAAGCGCGGTACACCTTCCCTCTTAGAAACTATTAATTCTAAAAACTTACTCCTAACAATTCAATAACAATCCAAGAACTAACCAAAACGAAAGACTTAAATACATACACCTTTACTCTTAGAAACTACCTAATTCTAAAAATTAAATCCTAAAATATTCAAACGCAATCCTATTCCTAAGAACTACCCACAACGTTTATTCTGACGCCCCCCAAATCAGCTGATTTTAATCAAACAAATACATAATACTCAGAAAAATAAATCATCAAATGTAGTTTAAAACAGCTAGAAAAAGTTTAATTAGTCTTCTTCTTTTTCCTCTGGGTATCATCAGCGGAGAATGTTGGCCTTTTCCTAATCCTCTCCGGCGCATGAACGGGACAGTAGAAGGGGGCAAGCCGTCTACGGACGGCAGCTTTCATGGCAGTAGACCCATTCAGACAGTCTATATGATATCTCAGGGCACGGCCCTGCCACTTCTCGCCATTGGAGATTTCTTCTTCATGACACACCCGGCATGTGGCAATGTTGTAGCGCTCCGAAGCAGGAAACCAAGCGGAGCAGGTACGGCAAGCTAGGGTGCCTTCACGTCGCTCAATTTTGACCCATTCGCTAATCCTCACTAAAGAAAAAGGAATGATATTTCAAAAGTTGCTATAACAAAATGCGCATCACACGACAATTGTGAGAACAAAATCTTTGATACAAGTCACTGCACATGATGCTAGAACAGAAGCAATTGGACTAAAGTCATGCACCAAGAACATGCGTCGGATTAATAGATACATAACTAGACAAAAAATACTTACACTGCTCCATCTGCTGGGCAATTGAAAGCTTCATCCTTAAACAGGGAGACACCAACTGGGCAGACAGGATGTCTGCTCTCAGAGCAATCGCGCCAGAAGTGCCGATAACAGGACCAGTAGGAATGGCGATTCGTTGTAGTCTGACCTGACATTCCCTAAGAATATGAACGGAAGCCTCTGCTGAAAGTTCTGCGACCAATGGACCGGAAGCTGCAAATAAAGAAATGACTGTAGTGTTTGCAGTTATTCACATCAGTGTGGTAAGCGAAAGTAAATTGGACGAAGAAGTGAACTCTAACACATGAGCCAATGTGTGTTTAAACCGGGTTTACGTCGGCTATCTTTAAAACAAAATATGTCACACTCTTGGAATTATGTGGGAGTGCGTGCGTGCGTATGTGTGTGAGTGTGAGTGCGTATGTGCGTGCGTATGTGTGTGAGTGTGAGTGCGTATGTGTGTGTGTGTGTGTGAGTGTGTGTGAGTGTGTGTGTGAGTGTGTGTGAGTGTGTGTGAGTGTGTGTGTGTGTGTTTGCGTGTGCGTGTATGTGTGTGTGTGTGTCTGTGTCTGTGTGTGTGTGTGTGTGTGTGGAGTGTGAGTGAGTGTGTGTGTTGTGTGTGTGAGAGAGAGTGCGTGTGTGTGCGTGTGTGTGTTATTACTATTAATAGACGTATTATTACTAGGGTTGTGCCGTTAAGAAATTTCTCGGGCCGGGTTCGGGCTCGGGCCAACCAAAGTCCTCGGGCCGGGCTTGGGGCCGGGCTGGCCCGACCCGAAGCCCGATTCACGGCCAAAGGAGCCCGAGCGGCCCGAAGAGCCCCAACGGCCCGAGTGCGGTCTAAATGTAGTCTGAGCGGCCCAACTGACCCAAGTATAGCTTGACAGCTGCGGAGAGGACCAAAATGGCTGAAATCGCATCCGGTTTGCGCGAGCAGTTTTATTAGTATGATGTATCGGTAAAGGCAAAGACAAACGCAAATAGCCCGAACGGCCCGAGTGACAAGAGCGGCCCCAGTGGTGCCCGGCCGTCTCATTAAAAACTCGCACAACCACGGCACAACCCTATATTACTTACTAAATCCAAAATTATTTGAGCGGGACGAGCACTGCTTCCAACAAAACAAATCATTGACCTAAAAATTGCAGCGCCACAACAGAGACTGAGAAGAAAAATAGATGAAATTTGATAAACTCACCAGGATCACTACTGTCAAGAATGCCACACGTCATCTCTGATTCTAGGGCACCGGTCACCTGGCCATCGGTGACCCCAGACCCAGTGGCACCGGTCACCTGGCCATCGGTGACCCCAGACCCAGTGGCATCTGTCACCCGGTCATCGGTGACCCCAGACCCAGTGGCATCTGTCACCTGGCCATCGGTGACCCCAGACCCGGTTTTCCGGTTTCTCCTATTTAATGGTCGTATTGTCCTGACTTTCCGCCTCTTTCACGTAATCTGCAGCGGAGGCCGGACCTAAAGGGGTATAGGGTCTGGTAGTACCCCATGCGCCATTTAAGAATCGCTACTTTTTTTGCGCCGCAGGTGCGCCACAGCGCCGCAGCGGCGCCGCAAAGTCGGCTCAGAGCGAAAAGTGACCATTTTTGTGGTCGCTGCGCAGCTCGAACGTTAAGAGCTGGAGCCGATTTCTTTTTATATTCAGAAACTACATATATTAAACTAACTAAATAGCTAAGTCTCGTTTCTCTATCACTTCCCATGCGACCACAGTGGCCGGTCAAAAATGGTAAAAATTCGAAAAATGAAAAATCAAAATTTCTCGCTGTATATTCAACTTAGAAAGCTCAATTCTTTCATACAAAGGTTTTCTGGCACGGCGAATTGATTCCCGTAAGCAGTTTTGCCATCGCACCCACCCATATTGCTGGGCTGGTTCCACTTTGCTGTCGGGAGGGTCAAGTCGGTACCGACTTCCAAGAACACCATATAGGACTGTGCATAGCCTCTCAAAACTTTGTCCAAGACTTTGTAGGGGTTTTCTGGTGCGCCCAGCTCATTCCCGGAGTCCGTTTTGCCGTCCGACCCACCCATTTTGCTGGACTGGCTCCACTTTGCCGTTTGAAGGATAAATCGGGTATTTGGTCAAGTGGTCAAAAATACAGTTTTTCAAAAGTGGTCGAATTTGGTACCAAATGAAAGCCCGCATCGAACTGAGCAACTTTTGTCATAGAAGTGCGTACCTAAAGTGGCTGTAGAGGCCTGTGGTGGGATGGGGTGGGAACTTAGGCGATTTTGGGTCAAAAATAAAATTTTTCGAAAGTGGTCAAATTTAGTACCAAATGAAAGCCCGCATCGAACTGAGCAACTTTTGTCATAGAAGTGCGTACCTAAAGTGGCTGTAGAGGGCTGTGGTGGGGTGGGGTGGGGACTTATGCGATTTTGGGTCAAAAATTAAAATTTTCAAAAGTGGTCAAATTTGGTACCAAATGAAAGCCCACATCGAACTGAGCAACTTTTGTGTAGAGCCCTGTGGTGTTTTTTCTCGGTGAATAACGCTTATTGGAAACGCATTTTACGGCTAAGTGTTGGAACGATGTGGGCATTTTGGCACCATACTATTATATGTTGGCAGACAGGATCCCCCCATGCTACCTTTTTTGGTCATTTTGGCACCTGGCCATGGCTCTGTGCCAAGGTCCAAAAGTCGGACTTTTGCTATTTTTCGCAAATTTTGGTCACACTTTTCTAGAACTGGGTAGAAGCTGAAGAGGTCTAGTATCTTTTGTTGAAAATTACCAGTAGGGGTACATAAAGTAACGAGGGGGATTTTTTAATTTTGCTCCCTAGCTTTCAGGAGATGGGCCCAAACTTTGCATTTTTTGGCCTGTTTGGGCGAAAAGTTAGTTTTTACTAAAAATAACCTAAAATGGAACAATATTGTGGGAACAATATGGGCATTTTGGTCCAATACTACTATTATATGTTGGTAGGCAGGGTCCTCCCATGCAACCTTTTTTGGTCATTTTGGCACACTGCCAATTTTGGCTCTGTGCCAAGGCCCCAAAGTCGGACTTTCGCTATTTTGGCACTTCGGTTGTGATCGACTTTTTTTCACAGGTTAGCAGCTAGATCGGTTTGGTTTGTTTCATTTGAATATTTCGGACTATGCGCGGAATGTAACGAAGGGGATTTTTTAATTTCGCTCTGTAGCATTCGGGAGATGGGCCCAAACTTTGCATTTTTTCACCTGTTTTCACGAAAAGTTTCTAAGTCCCACTTTTACTAGAAAATGGCCTAAAAGTCACTAAAAATGGCGTTTTTCGGCCTTGGTTTGGTACCCATATATAGTAATTAGGGGTCGCTGAAAACGATGAGCATACTGCCGATACCACCCGAAGTGACCACTGGTCAGCATGGCTCCCGTGGTTTCTCGCCCAGGGTCAAAGTTGGGAAAACTTGCTCTAAACAGCGTTTTTTCGGCGTTTCGGTCGGGGGCATATATAGTAAATCGGCTACGCTCGTTTCAATGGAAATATTGCCGAAACCGACGGCAGTGACCGCTGGTCACTACAGCCTATGGGGCCTATTGACCACTGGTCAAACGGCCGAAAACTGCGTTTTTCGGCGTTTTGGTCGGGGGCATATATATAGTAAATCGAATACGCTCGTTTCAATGGGCATATCGCAGAAACCGAGGGGAGTGACCACTGGTCACTACGGTCTAGGTGGCCTACTGACCAGTGGTCAAATTCCCTAAAACAGCTTTTTTCGACCCTTTGGCGGGTACCCATCTATATATAGTAAGTCGGCGGTGCTGGTGGTGGTAAACGATAGGCATACTATCGAAGTCGGTACATGTGAGCCCTGACCACGGAGTCCTGTGAGTCAGGGTTCCAGTGGTGGTCTAAAATGAAAGTCTTTAAAATCAGTTTACCAAACACTGCGAGTGGAGGTGGGAATTCAATGGTGTGTATATTGTGTGCTAATCACTTTTAGCCTTGCCGAGGGCACTGTTTAAGCTCCTTATATCAATTAGTGCATTGCTGGAAAGGTGATCCTTTAAAATGACAGAAGGACAAGAAACAAAAATGCTCCTCTGGAGCATGAAAAAGTAATATGGGTGATGGCAAGAGTACATAATGATAAGAGTGTGACAAGCGTCACACTCTATGCAGTGAAGGCGAAAAGTGCGATGCGCGCTAACGGCTTACCCCCCCACAAATTGACCCCCTCTCACACCGCCCCTATATGGGTACATAGTTCCAAACGGGGGTCGCTCACTCGCTTAGTATATTTTGTACATGCATATGTTAAACATACACGCTTGCACCCTGTTCCCAAATTAGGCCTTGATTAATTACAACGTGTAATTATACAAAGCAGTGAGCGACCCCCGTTTGGACCACGTACCCATATAGGGGCGGTGTGAGAGGAGGTCAATTTGTGGGGGGGGGCAAGCCGTTAGCGCGCATCGCATAGTTTTTGCCTTCATTGCATAGAATGTGCTGCTTGTCACACTCTTATCATTGTGTACTCTTGCCATCACCCAAATTACTTTTTCATGCTCCAGAGGAGCATTTTTGTTTCCTGTATATATATATTCATGATTTCATTGTCGTTTCCAGGTTGCACTATGGGTTCCGTTGATAACCTATTCAGTCATCTGTTGGGTCCGGCGAGCATCCCCCTTCTGCTCTCCGTTCCTTTTCCTTTGGTCACTGCGTTTCTATGGGCTTCATTTTCGCCGCATTTTTCTGCACAGTCGTCGAAAACTGGCAATGATAAGGACAATTCGGCCCTGTTTGGCATCAGCTTCAGACGACGAGCGGATAAGGCTATGTGGGAAGTAGGTTATGTTATAGATTATTGAATTTCTGAACGCATTCAGGAAGCAGAGTTTCCGAATGAGAATTTTTCGCGAAGTCGTCTCATCCCATCCCACTTGAAAGACTTTCCTTCCCATCCCATCTCATTAATTGTTTATATACTGAAAATCAAAAATAATCCCAAGTTATCCCACATTCGCTGGAACTTCAGTGGTGTGTGTTCTAATTAGGAATTTTAAAAATTTTATAAAAACTTTATCAAGCTTTCAAAAATATAACCCGTGTGAGCGGTAAATTTTTGAGGTCAGTGAGTAAGCTCGGTATAGCACAGCCCGCAGCACACGCTATAGAAATATATACTTGAATTTACCAAAAAATGTAAAGAAACGTTAAATGATTGTGATTGAATCTGTAGCTGAAACTATTATCGCATCCACTTTGAGTCCAGAAGAAAATTCAACTTCGATTGAAAGAAAGTTTTTGTCTTGTCCAAGGTTTTTAAAACCGGACCTGTTGCTAATGAAAAGGGTATTTTTCGAAGAAAATGTTGGTTTTTCTGAAAATAGACTGTTCGCTGTATTAGTTACATCGGGTTTTGCTATTTCTGAAAGGTGGCCCAAAGTTGATCGCTGTTTAATTTAGTTTCCGCTGAAGTTACCAGAAACCCACCGAACCGCTAGAAATTCAGTTATTTTCTAAAAGATACGAATAGCTACAATGAACTGAAATTATTGTTTGTTAGACCCGATTCTTACTAGTGCACAGACACTGAAATCTGAATCCCATCCCATCCCATGGATGGGATTCCATCCCATTCGTCAACACTGTCAGGAAGTCGAATAACGTGACGTGCGCTCTGGGATAGCCGATTGGTTAAAACACTCCTTGTAGTCAGATGATTAGTGATTCGAATCCGTCGATCGTTGCAATTTTTTAAATTTTCCCTCAATGAGCAAGGGACTGAGATTATATCGGCTTGCCGTGGGCTCTCTAGCCAACCCAGCTATACGTCCTTACATAATTGATCAGTAGAAGGGTACACTAATGCGGGGATGATACAGGAATCCTTGTCGGATGTAACGCTTAGAAGGACCAACCTCCACCTCCAAGGATGCAGTTATGTTTATTTTTAGGCATTTCTTTAATGGGTGAAGGGGATCTTGAGACTCATCCCATCGGCGGGGCTCTGGCAAACTTAACTTTGCGAATTTTTGTGTAAATACAGTCAATAAGTGATTTTAAGTGTTGGTTACACTAAAATAGCAAACATTTCGCTTAAAATCTGGCGAGGCCAGAAACATTTTTGAAATATTTAGATAAAAATTGCAAACTTTGGCAAAATTTAAGGAAAGGGAGTATGCATTTCATGGGGAGGGCTCCTTGAATTGCGGAAAGGTCGCCGATTAGGGGGCTCCCCACCAGTAAAAATAAGCCAGGTTATCATTTTTGATTGGTCACTACTGGCTCAAAGGCTGTGTAGGTAGCAGCGCGGTAGCATATGTATATGGGTAAGGTAAGGTTTACCCCAGGAGATATCTCCGTCCTGCCACAGGACATGGGGTGCCGGTGCTCATCCCCGGGTTCTCAGCCGTAGAGCCAGGAGTGTAACCTCAAATGATGACTGCATCCGTGGAAGGGGCCCCGGCCCTTCTGCACAGACTCCTGTTACCTTTCCACCGTAGTCTTACCTATTTACCGACCAGTTAAGGATGGATAGCTGGGTTGGCTAGAGTCGAGAAAGCTTTGTGGCTTCTGGGGATCGAACCCCCGATCGTAAGATCGGAACTTCTGGCCAGTGCCTTAGACCACTCAACTATCTAATCTTCTATGCTTCTGCTTGCTAATTTACTTACGTACTTTTCGGGTACGGGTACCCGAAACGTAATTTAACAAGCAATACCTGGGTCAAAAAATCCAAAACTGGAAGGCCCGACTGAACCGTTCTTTTACAGTAACATTGAGTGCAGTTTTCAAACTAGTGCTTTGCGTGTACTGCAATTGTGATCTGTGAATACTGGACCTTCCCCAGCTCAAGCCACATTCTGCGCAGTTACCATCGGCAGAAAAATCGGGAAAAGTAGTGGTGGGGGGGATTGAGGCTCTACGTAGTTTTGAAAGAGCTTACAAACAGCTTGCAATGTTTTTGGAAATTAAAAGCAGTTCAGCTCAACTGAATTAATTTGTTGTATCATAAAAACAAAGTTGTTTCATTTATTAGAATGTACACTGAACATTTTATGGCTATTAGTTTGACACGTCTTTCTAAAACTGTAGAGATGGTGTGGACAGGTTCTAAAATCAGTCATATCCGCAACAAAAGGATTTACAGCAACACCTGTGCTTATATACGTACCTGCATGTGATTTGTTCCGGCTAACACCGGCTCCATCCTGAACGGTTTCCAATCCATCACAATTTTCGAGTGTTGGGAGAGGGACTTGTTGGCAAACTGTTGCTGAAACAGGCTATATATTGTAATAACAATACGTTTAACAATTGTGTAAAACTTCGTCGCGATCATATATATACTGTCAATCAAATCGGCGTACAATTTTTCTTCATACGGAGCAGAACTTTAGTGCTTGTTTAATCAAAATAATTTTTAGTTAATCTTAATGTATATCAATTTAACTGAATTTTAATTGAGTAATAAATTTTTGACTGACTGGTACTTGTAAGCATACCGTTCGTTTTTCGTTTCCATCCGACCACTGAAGCAAAGCTTTTCTTCGACGTATCAGGCAGAGAACGTGTGGCAACAGCTGAAAAGCATATGATAATGTAATACTAATATGTGTATTATTATCACGATAGTTCATCAAAATTAATCCACATTAAAGAAATGGCACCTCGCATTAATCAGATTAAAATTTAAGCCAGCGAGTTAAACGAGTTAAACGGATTAAATTTAATCCTATTGCTTTAATGCACCCAGGATTAAAATTTTAATCTAATCCTGTTTCTTTATTCACACTTCGGATTAAAAAATCAACGAGTTAATTTTAATCCGACCTGCTTAATCGCTGTTTCTTTAAAGATTAATTTTAATCCGTTTAATCCGTCGCCTACAGTTTCAACTAGTTTTTAATCCTCGTGCAGGAATGCGGATTAAACGGATTAAAAGTTGGCGAATTAAAACTTTTAATCGCTGTTTCTTTAATGGCGGATTCAATGGATTAAAATCAACTGGTTTAATCCTCGGATTAAAAATGGCCGGATTAAACGAGTTAATTTTAACCGACTTACTGATTTTTAATTTAAGTTCCGACTTATTGCCGGAACCGATGGAAGTGATCACTGGTCGCTACGATCTATGAGGCCTAGATATGGGAAATGGTTAGGTAGCAAAAGTAAGAGAGTACTAGTCTTTAAAATGCTTAATACGGGGGCTAGGTTCAAAAATAGAAGAGGACTATAGGTTGTGGGCATATTAAAACGGGCACAGCTTTGCCGAATGACCAATAACTTTGAAATTTTGTATGGGTGCATGCTGATGAATGAGGCTGATGAATTCAAAAATTCTAAAATTTTAAATAATTTTAAAAATTTAAAATTTTAGATTGGTAAGGGGGACCAAAAAATTTTTGGATTTTGCTGAAAATTTGCATACAGGGATTTTCTGGTCCGCTGAGCACGAGTCTGAAATCCGTTTTTCGATTCAGCTTTTCGTTGGCTCAGTATAAGCTAAAGTTGTAAGCCTAAACATGAAAGCTTATACTGAGCTAACAAAAAGCTGAATCGAAAAACGAATTTCAGATTCGTGCTCAGCGCCCCAAAAAACCCCTGTATGCACGCTTTGAACAAAAATTCTTTCAAAACATTTTTCGTTCTAAAACCAAAATTTTAAATTTTTAAATTTTAAATTTTTTCAATTTTTGAATTCATCAGCCTCCAGTATGCAACCACACAGAATTCCAAAGTTATTGGTCAAAAAAAACAAAAGTTAGGGCTTGGGGGGAAGCGCAAAAGATTCGAAAAT
Organism: Trissonchulus latispiculum; assembly: GCA_030248195.1. NCBI lineage: Eukaryota > Metazoa > Nematoda > Enoplea > Enoplida > Ironidae > Trissonchulus > Trissonchulus latispiculum. The sequence goes on from JASAND010002703.1 coordinate 10,472, forward strand.
CCATGTTTTAGGAGCTATTGCTTCTGCTTCGCCTTCGAAAAAACGCACATCGAATAGAGCGTATTCGATTCACTATACGTATGTGTAAGAGCGCAAACGGGCAAACGCAGTTTTAGTGGGCTCTGCCAACGCAGTACCCTTTTCCCGTAGTGACCAGTAGTTACTTCCATCGCTTTCAAAAAATGTTCATAAATACAAGCATGGTCGGTTTTTTCTAAAATTTTAAATTTTCAAAAATTTTTGGTTCTACACTATTGTCGGACTAGATTTCTGGTTATTTCATGCCCGGATTCTTAGTGATTTACTGTCTCTGTCGCATAATTTTCTGCAATTCAATACAATTTCTAGGATACTGGCAGTCTTACGAGTTCATCCATCGGTTCGCCGAGTTCATGTTGCTCTAAAATAGTATCCGAAGCTCTGTATCTGTTGGATAATGCTCCCCTCTCTAATCTCCAATAGATTTGCAGCTGGCTGCTTTTTCTAGCTCATTTGTCTACCCTGTCTTTGACAGTTTCTATTGCCTCAAGGTTAGTTATGCAAAGTAATAAAATGCTCTGCTGAAAACAGGTTAGTATATTTGGGATAAATAGACTTGACCCGGTGACCTGGTTGAGCACTGACCCTGTCATTCGCTCACCCGGTTATCAAGAAAATCTCAAAATCGTTCAAAAAATTTTAATTTTGCCTTTGAAAACTAAATTGTTTTATTTTTTTTGCTCCATAATTACCACGAAAAACATTGCTGTGACATGTATTTATTTGCTCTAATTTTATGAAAACGATTATAAATAGTTGCTCGCCATTTATATACGTCTTTCCGATTATTTCTTGTCAATAATTGATTATATTAGAATTTCCTAATCGGTTCCTTGGCTGAAATACTTACTTCCACTGCTCTTCCTGCTACAGCAAAAAGCAATTTTGCTACTTTTATGATTTGCCGTGTCGGTGAAAATTTAAGGAAGTGAATTTGTCGATTTAAGGATTTCCTGAAAATCCAGGCTCTGTAATAATTTCATGCAAATGCATTGCAATGCAATATACTGTTGTTGTATTTATGCAAACCAGAAAAACTAACTAATTATTATTTTTATTTTTCAAAATTTCTAAATTGCCAAAATTATAAGCTTTTGCTAATATTTCCCAGGCAGACATGACGATAGGATAAGTAGGGTAGGATAAGTTATTCTCAAACATATAATGACTGTAGGTTTTAAAGGCTGTTCATTTTTTGTTTTATCGGTGGTTTTACTCAACTGTTCAGAACTGTAGAGATAATTTAGCCATGTTCTAAAAACAGTCATCTGCAACAAAAGAATTTACAGTAATACCTATGTTTATATACGTACCTGCATTTAATTTGATCTGACGGTTTCCGGCCTGGCTGACACTGGCTCCATTTGGGGGTGTTCGGAGTGGCAATGACAGATGATCGGTAGCTGAAATAAGCGATATATAATATCAAATGCAAATACGTATAAATTTGGATAAATCTTCGCGAAATATGCAGCGTTTTGGCTTCTTAGTCGCGAGCAAACAATACGTACTGTAAACAGAATAGGCATAAAGTTATTTGATCCAGAGGAGAACTATTTAATATCCGCAAGGTCAAAATTTAATTAAATTTTAATGAAAATTATATTAGATTGTAATCTAGTTGATTAATTAATTCAATTAATCGTTAATAAATTATTCATTGTTTGATTGATACTTGATTGTAAACATACAGTCTGTTGCTGGGTTCCATGCGACTGCGGACGCAAAGCTTTTCTCCGGCGCCACAGGCAGTGAACGTGTGGCAGCAGCTGAAACGTATATATTATATATATAGCATTATATATGCATATATTATGCATAATAGATTATATATAATCAGAATCTTATATGAGATGGTCGTAGATGGGATGAATAACCTTGGAAAAACTGATTTGCTGTCAGTTGATTATGCATTAAAGGTACACTAAAACCTGTAAATATAAACTGTTTTGATGAGTGGTGGTGAGCATTATAGTGCGCCTGTACCTTTCAGTACAAACTCAAGAAACAAAACTTACGATTCAGCCCACATTACTAAATCACAAAGTGGACCTTAGACACGAACCGCTCATCAAAACAAGCTGATATTTACAAGTTTTACTGTGCTTACCATTAACCTAATCAACTGACCAAATAGGGAGCAAACTGATTTGTCAAGTTTGTGCGCTGACAACGACTCAATGTCTGATCTGAAGTACTGAGAAATCAACTCATACATAGCAAAATCCAAACTCTTAAGAACATTTTTGAAAATTTTCTATAAGCACCCAAATTTTCAGACCCCGGCCCCGGTAATGGCGGCCGCCGTGCACCCCTAATTGTACCATCCACAAAAAGTAGGCCCATCGACTCAGACGGTAAGGGTTCATCTGCTGGAGGTATGGTATGGTAATGGTCAAATTTCAGTCTTCAAGACTGGTCAAAGCTCGTTTCCGTCTCTGCTAGTCATCATTTCTTTGACAGCTGAAAATAAAATTCGATTTTCAAATAAAAACTCTGTATATATGTGTATACCTGCTGATGTTCTGCTGGATGGACGGATCGAATTCCTCTTGGCTGCCGGTGGAGTGATTGGAGGGAGAGTTTCGGTCCCTACAATATAAAATACGCCATGTTAAATGCTCTCCCTTTAATTTCTTGCATAAGTATAATTACAATCACGAACATATTTACATCCAGCATCCAAGAATTAATGTTATACGTATACTGTTACTAGTTGTTCAAAAGATGATCAGCTGTAATGTCGCTTACAAATTTGAATTTGATGTGAAGATTTAAATTCATTTATGTATCATCATTTATGTATATATATATGCAATATGTAGATCTGTTGCGCTTACCCAAGCTCTAACTTTCTATTTTTGACTAGTAATTGGCGAATTTTACAAGAGGGTAGGGTCAACCATAACTTGGACAACCTTCAAAAATCGATTTGGCTCAAACTTTCAGGATTTGTAGCAACCTGACGTAAACCGTAAACCTCCAAATATTAGAGCTCAACTCCGTATATTCAACGAGTTATAGCAAACTTCGTGATTTTCGACTCTGCCACTAACGTCGCCGCAGGACTTCACCAATCAAAATTGTGCTCAGGCCGATAGAGAAGAGTCAGACAGTTCATATCTCAACCATACAGGCACCGCACGTGGGGCACCTATCCCTGCCAGTTTGAGTTTTCTAGCATTCGTGTTCCGCAGTTTGCGACGGTCGAACCTTAGCTTAAGCCTCCAAGCTCAGTAGGGGCATTTCCACGTTTTTTGACCTAGCGACCTCATTATGCCTTAGTACCACACAATTTTTATAAATTTTATTTATCTATCTGCTACCAACGTCCATGCAAAAAATAAGCAAAATACCAGACCCACTTTTGAGATGTGGCCATTCAAAGTTCGAAAAATCAGCGATTTTCAGCTAAACGAGCGATTATTCAACTTTGGCCGTTGGCCCATTGTAGCCGGCTGAAGGGAACAAGTATTGGCGTAATATTTTGCGCAAACAAACTAAGTACCATTGGCAACATTTTGGTTTAGTTTCAGCCAAATCTGAGAAATTTTATGTTTTTCGATTTTTCGGCCACTTTTTGGAGGGTTGAAAAACCGAAAAAAATAAAATTTTTCAGATTTGGCTGAAACTGACCCAAAATGTTGCCAATATTACCTAGTTTGTTTGTGCAAAATATTACGCCTATACGTGTTCCCTTCAGCCGGCTACGATGGGCCAAAGTTGCCTAATCGCTCTTTTGGCTGAAAATCGCTGATTTTTCGAACTTTGAATGGCCATATCTCAAAAGTGGGTCTGGTATTTTGCTCATTTTTGCATGGACGTTGGTAGCAGATAGATAAATAAAATTTATAAAAATTGTGTGGTACTAAGGCATAATGAGGTCGCTAGGTCAGAAATGTGGAAATGCACCTACTGAGCTTGGAGACTTAAGCTAAGGTTCGACCGTCGCAAAATGCGGAACACGAATGCTAGAAAACTCAAACTGGCAGGGGTAGGCGCCCCATGTGTGGTGCCTGTATGGTTAAGATATGAACTGTCTGACTCTTCTCTATCGGCCTGAGCACAATTTTGATTGGTGAAGTCCTACGGCGACGTTAGTGTCAGAGTCGAAAATCACGAATTTTGCTATAACTCGTTGAATATACGGAGTTGAGCTCTAATATTTGGAGGTTCTACTTTTACGTCGGGTTGCTGCAAGTCCTGACAATTTGAGCCAAATCGTTTTTTGAAGGTTGTCCAAAAGTACAGGCAGCACAGTCGAATTTCTCAGAAATCGACTCATATATTTTGGCTAAAATATTAGGAGTCAGGGGTTTGGGAAAGCGCTGGCACTGTCTAGATCTGTGATTTGGGAACCCTGTGATTTCGCCATGTCTGTTAAAGCAGGCTTTGCTTCCTAATATTGTTTCGTGTTACTGTAGGATATAGACGTGCGATAATGCTACTTCTTACTCCTCAAATTGTTTGTAAGCTCTCCTAGTGTGTGTGCTTAGCAGTCGTACAGTTTTCAAAAGCACTACGTTTTGAGTTCACTGAACCCATCCATCACGGGTAATTCGATGTAAGTGTATGCTAGGGTTGTGCCGTTATGTGATTTACCCGGGCCCGGGCCGGGCCCGGGCCTACTTCATCGATCGTGACCGTGACCCGGGCCCGGCCCGGAAGCCCGAGGCCCGATACAAGGCTCGGAGGCCCGGGCCCGTTACAGGCCCGGGTTACATTCTCGGCGTTGGGGCCCGATCCGTTACAAAGCCCGGGCCTTCAGATTCAAGCCTAGACATGCCATTTTCGGTAGAATATTACGTCACTTAATATTGTACTATCTTATTAGTTGAAAAACTACCACTTTGAGACAGGCGTTTGCAATATAATATACTTATTCTTCTGAGCCATTGGGTAGTTCTGCGATAGCCTATCCATCTATCTCTTAACTAGCCAATCATATTCATATTAATTAATGATACCAAATCGGTCGACTATACCTGTTCATTAAATCTACCATTCTCTGCAGTTCATTGCTGAATCTGTTAATATTTTTACACTTGCCAGAACCAAATCCGGTCCTTAGGCAAAATTTGTTTATGAAATGTCTCATTTCTTGTTGTCTATATTATCACAAACCTTAGAAGGGTCTTTCCCATTATCCCCCCCATAGCTTCGTAGAAGTACTGAAGATGCACAATTTGACGGATTGAATTGAAATTTGGTAGGGGTAGGTTTTCGAACCTGCTGATTTCAAAAATGCAAAAATTTCTAAAATTTAAAGAATTTTTAAAAATTTTAAAATTTTAGTTTGGTAAGGGGGGACCAAGGGGAACCGAAAAATTTTTTGAAAAACTTTTTGCTGAAAACTTGCTTACAGGGGCTTTCTGGGACGCTGATCACGAATCTGAAGTCAGTTTTTCGATTCAGCTTTTCGTTAGCTCAGCATAAGCTTACAACGTAAGCTTAAAACTTTAGCTTATACTGAGCTAACGAAAAGCTGGATCGAAAAACGGATTTCAGATTCCTGTTCTACGACCCCGAAAACCCCTATATACATCTTTTCAGCAAAATCGAAGACAAAAATTTTCGGTTCCCCTTGGTCCCCCCTTACCAAACTAGCATTTTAAAATTTTTAAAAATTGTTTAAAATTTTAAAATTTTTGCATTTTTTAAATCAGCAGGTCCGAAAACCTACCTCCACCAAATTTCAACTCAATCGGTCAAAGCGTGCATCTTCAGTACTTCTACGAAGCTATGGGGGGATAATGGGAAAGACCCGACATCACATACGCAAAGGCCATAGTAAATTCAACACTGCCAAACATAGAGACAAAATAAAAATCCGTTTTAGAAGGCCCAACATCACCCGGGCCTGACCGGGCCCGGGAGGCCCGGTGGTCATGAATCGGGCCGGGCCGAAGCGTCAGCCCGGGCCCGGGCCGGGCCTCTCTCAGAAAATGAGTCCCGGAGCCGTGACCGTGACCGGCCCGGCCCGGGGCCCGATACAAGGCCCCGGCACAACTCTAGTGTATGCTAGCTAGAGAGCTTGCTGTTGCAATGCTGTCGAGCTGAAGCAGCTGTTCTGTCAACTTTCGTACACCTTATACGCCGCTTGCTCTATTATATCAGTATCCGGTTTGTTCTGAAGTCAAAGGAAGTCAATATGATGTTGTTTGGTCTATGCCTGACAAACCTCAACTTAGTTTATATTTGTAATGTAATGCAATGTGTTATGTAATTTGCTAATAATAAAATGTGTTTTAAAAATTGGTAATTTTTATACTTGCTTTCTCTAACTGATAAACCGGACAGGAGATTTGATCCTATATGCTTATCATTGTCGCATGCAAGAACATTTATTTCTGAAACATTTTTAACACTGCCATTAAAAAATTACAGCAGATATGATATGAGTTGAAGTTGAGGATTGCCAGGCATAGACGAAATAACATTGTAATGACTTAATTTGACTTCAGAACAAACCGGATACTGATATATTAGCCGATAAAATCTCAAATTTACAACCGACCGGAAAATCCATTTTGCGTTTTTCGATCCGGATACTGCAATAGACCACGCGGCGTATAAGGTGTACGAAAGTTGACAAAACAGCTGCTTCAGCTCGACAGCATTGCAACATCAAGCTCACTAGCTAGCATACACTTACATCAAATTACCCGTGATGGATGGGTTCAGTGAACTCAAAACGTAGTGCTTTTGAAAACTGTACGACTGATAAGCACACACATTAGGAGAGCTTATAAACAATTTGAGGAGTAAGAAGTAGCATTATTGCACCTGCACGTCTATATCCTACAGTAACACGGAACAATATTAGGAAACAAAGCCTGCTTTAACAAATATGGCGAAATCACAGAAGTTTCTACCGCTCGAAATTAAGTTCTCCTGAAGCCTGCTTCAGAATCATTTGAAGCTGTATAAGCTTCATGAAGTTGTTGAAGAAGTTGTTATATACAGTGCGCTACGGCTTTACGCTAACCCTTTCAAAATGCCATTCTGCATCTTTTCGGCTACCTTAGCTTCCGCATTTGAAGCAAATTTGTCAGACTGTCTAGGTAACAGGTGAAGTCAGCAAGCAAAAACTGTATATTCACAAGCAACAGTCTGTCAAATTTGCTTCAAACGCGGAAGCTAAGGTAGCCGAAAAGATACAGAATGATATTTTGAAAGGGTTAGCGTAAAGCCGTAAAGCACTGTATATAACAATTGATGCCGGGATCAGCTTCAACTTCATGAAGCCTATACAGCTTCAAATGATTCTGGGGCACTTAATTTCGAGCGGTACTGCATCCTGAAATGAAGACATAATAAATCCGAATAAATAAAACTAATATTTAAACTATATTAAATAAGCGTTACCTTTCTTTCCGTTCTGGCGATCCATCCTTGGTGGTATTAGGGAATAAATAAAGGACCTAAAATTAGAGAGGGCTATACAGTTTACATTAATGAAGGATAATGCCGACCGTAACTACCAAAGTGGCCATAACAAGTGTTGCGTTAACAAATCTTCAATTAACAACTGTTGCATTAACTTGTGTAGCATTCCTATGATATCGGTATAGGCCAGGGGTCACTTTCTCACGGTTTTCTGACAAAAAAAGCTTGTGGGAGGGTCACTGTTTATTTCTGAATTGTCAGAGTGTACCATACTTTTTGCGAAGCTTTCTTTTCTAGGGATATATGAAACTATGCTCGGCATGTTGTATCTATTGCATGACTTTAATTACAACATTTATAATTATCGTGTATTAATTATGTTCACTGAACTATCGTGCCCCCTCTTTTACACTAAAGTTCGTCTAAGGTAGCTTTTCTTAGCGTTAATTACTCGGGTATCATAAATTCTGGGCTCGTGACAGTTCCATGTTGATGCAATAAAAGGTGATATGAAACAATTTTCTCCTCCCTTTGCAATTAATGCATTTAAAGACTGGTGTCCATTCACTAATTTCTGTGTAAAATGTCCCTAGTATGCCTATGTGCACAAACGATGTAGAGAACCCGTGTCTGTACGTTAATGGTAATGGTGTAAAAACGTACAAAATTCTCAAGATAGAAAAGGTAAAACGTATACATTGCAGTGTACTATGTCAGGACGAATTAAAAGTTTTACCTCAAAGAACTTGTAATAAAAACTTTAACCCTCCGAAAACTATTAGATAAACTGTGAAAAGAAAACTGAGACTATTAAACGCAACCTTAATGATCCTTTTGTCCATTGTATCATCACAAAAAAACCCAAGCCAGTACATCATTGTAACGTTAGGAATCTAAAAAGAAAAAAGTACTTAGTTTAATTCTACAATAGTAAGCACGTAGTTGTTACAACATTGGTAGCCTTGGTTGCTTTTAGATTTTAGATTATTCTTCATGATATTAAAACTGATTAAACTCAAATTGTAACATACTATTATCTGGTTCATATGAACGTCCCCTAAGAACGACTGGCTGATTTTAGAGACTGCGAGCTTTGTTTAAAGCTAAAAAATGGGTCAGTAGTTGGGACCAAGTTTCATCACTGATGTCTGCTGTTAGCTCCACGATGCTGAAAAGAGTTATTTCCGCCTGTCAGGATATCAGAAGTTGATACAGATACAGACGACATTGGTTTTTGTTTTACGACCGCACTCAGATCAGCAATTTTCTGAGTTTCGTACCACCGTTGTGCTGTCCGCTTCCTCTAACCTTTAAATGTAAACAAATTTTAGAAAGCATTGGATTGTAAGAGCAAATCCGATAACAAAATTTCGCTAACTTCAACTGCTTGTCTTTGGAAATTGGAACAGCACAAAAGGCAGCAAACAAGTGAAAGCTGCACGAAGTACTAAGTCTTAAGTAGTTTCTTTTCGTTTCCTTTTACGTAATTTCGTAATAAAACCACATAAAAATAAAATGTCTTGGATAATAAACTAAATTTTTGTGATCGAATGCTACACTTTAATGACAACAAATGTAAGAATTAAAACTCACTCAGTACCAGAAAAATACATTTGGATTTTTGTTTTAAGAAACAGATTGACTTATATGTTGTGATTTGCGTTAACATTTTCCATTGGATCAAAAATTTTCACTCTGCTGGATCCAGCTTAATCCGGTTTTATCCGGTTTTTTCCTGTTTTAACTGGATATCGGGTACCCGAAGCAGGACCCGGGTACCCGACTACCCGCGCCCATGCCTATTACGCACACCTTGAATTATTTGTTTCCTTTGTTTTAGGTGGCCAATACCATGGGCCACTTGTGCTTATGAATACACGAAGTTTGCTGACATTCTGCTTCCTTCTGGTGAAATCGAAGAATAAATTAAATGCAGCAGTTTATTTGAATCTGTTGTTCAGTGCTTATGCGATTCGCTTTTTATGGTTTTAGGTGGCAGTGATTATTAGCATCAGTTAAACCAGAGGAGGGACCTGACTGGTAACCTGTCACAAAAGCTACACAAGAGCACACACATTAGCATAACAAACAACCACGTCCTGCGAGCCAAAAGTGTAATTTACTTATGATTACCGCTTGAACGGTAAAACTACTAACTCTGGATTAGCTCTCTAAGCACCACAAGTAGTGTTGTTTTTGCTACTACAACATTTTAGGTGTTAGTTTCAGTTTTGATTAGTTATCCAGCTTATGTTGTAGTAGTTACGTTAAATCGTCCGTCCAATTTAACTTTAGTTTAAGACTGCTGATTTTCAGATTGAGATTACTTAGTAGCTGCTAGAGTACTTAATAATAGTATGCCACTAGGATCGGAGCCTCTGCTACCAGAGCAAAAAGTAAGCTCTGTTCGCTAATGGCTATCGCGCCATGCTTGTGTACAAAGGTCGGAGAATGCGTATAATCAAGAGTACATAATAACTAAGAGTGTGACAAGCGTCCCACTCTTAGTTATTAGGCTGCAGACTTCATCTGCACAATAACGGCCTACCACCCCCACAACTAGTAGTGACCACCCAATGGTGTAGACTCACCTGGTGACCCCGCTCACAACTGAGTACCAGGTACACAATTGTGTACCAGCACTCGCTTGTATGTTTACATGTTGAAGCCAAAAACATTCTATAAGCAGCTGACCACTTCTGAGCTTCAACATGTAAACATACAAGCGAAGGCTGTACGTACAATTGTGTACCTGTGTACCAGTTGTGAGCGGGGTCTCCAGGATTTTCAGTTGTGGGGGTGGTATGCCGTATTGTGCTGATGATGTCTGTAGCCTAGTAACTAAGAGTGGGACGCTTGTCACACTCTTAGTTATTATGCACTCTTTGGTACCAATTCGCGCACACTCGGTTGTGTCTTGTCTTTAACACACAAGCATAGAGCGTGTGAGCCTACAGATTTGCCGGGGGGGGGGTAGTCGTTGTCGAGCAGATATGTGATAACAGAGACTGTGCCATGTGGTTTGATAGCTGCGATAAAAGTTGGTTTTAGTTTCAGTCGAAGTTTCAGTTCATTCGAAGTGTACAATTTCCAGCCTTCAGAGTTGACTCTAAGCACAATTAAAGAAGCAATAAACTCAATCGCAGCTGAAAACTTAAAGTTTAAAGGAGACACTGAAAATAGTTGCCGACTGAGTTTCAGTTTTAGATAGTTTTAACTTTGATTCAATCGGTGTTTCAACTTTAGGTCGAGGCAATTTCAACTACTGCTACTTTCGTATAGCGGTTTCAGTGATTAAGTTGGAGAATAAGTAGTGTCAGTAATAAAGTAGGACCGCCAGCTTCAATTTCAACTCAATCCTAAGGCACATAAGATTAATAAGCCTTGCTGTAGACTCAGGGAGGTAGATGGTTCTAGGCTGTTGTTCTGCACAGTCTGCTAAAGGTAACAAAAGTGGGAAACGTTGAAGGTTGCCGGTTAATTAGCAACTATATGCTGTGGAGTTAAAGCATACAAGTAGTGTTTGAGGCCGGTCGCCGGCCGGTGAGTCCGTTGGCCTAGAGCAGTTTGCAGTGCAGTTATTATAACTGCTGAGATATTTATTTTCGGACGTTATTTTGGAGAGATAGCACAGTATAGCATAGAAAATTAGCATAAGTAGATTTTGAGTTCATTTTAAGCTTAGTTGCTCTATTTTGTAAATTTCTGATTGGTGATTTGTATCCCAGCCGGCGGGCGGCGGCCGGCCGGCCTCAGACACTACATACAAGTATACTTGCATAGACTTTCTGTGGGTATTTGGCTTTGTCCCAGCTTTTGCCAAGTTCCTCAATACTTGGTCGAGGTCGACACGTCTTATTTCAAATTCGAATCTAAAGCTAATTACAGGAATGGCATGGAAGTTAAATGGAGAGCTGTCGAATTTTCACTATGGCTGATGAGCTTAAGCGGAGCTACTTCTCTTTTTAGCAAAGCTGATATTAAAAGCATAATGCAGTTTATTGTACACAATGCAATGCAGTCATCTGCTATCAGTCATCAGTAATCATTCTACTGCTGTTCATCTGCCGTTCTATGCATAGTGAATATTGTTCATATGCTGTTCTATGCATAGTGAATATAAGTTCCATCTGCCGACTGTTGAAGCTTAATAATTCCAAACTTCTATGATCTGAAACAAAATACCGGTATCACAGATTGCACAAATCACGAAAAATTAACTTCATTTTCCGTAGGACTTCCAGCGACCCATTTGAATAAGTGCACTGAAGATCCTCGTCAAAAGGACGAGGATTGCAAAGATTAGAGTACACGTATAATTCGTACACTAGCGCCCCCCCCCCCCCCCCCCCCCCCCGAGAAAAAAAAAGTGTGTGCGCGCGTTTTGGCTTTTCATCATCAATTGGAGTATATACAGGAGCTGACGTAGACTACAAGCGCTAACGTAAACGTACTTATCAGTACACCACTGATTTGTCGTACAAGTTAAAGCTTCACGTTAGCGTAGTTGTAGTTGTATTCAAACCCATGCGAGCTTTCTGTACGTCAACTTCTGTTTCGTGCGAACATTCCTCTTTCGAGTAAGCATACATGGTGTACGCTTGCGCTAATTCATTTCATAAGTTACTGACGTTGACGTGGTTTCCCTAAACGTTGTCAGTGTTAAGCTTATACTTCGACTTGGATTCCGAGCGTGCTACTTTGACGTTAACTTATAATTCCCAAAAGTGTCATATTCAGTTATGTGATACTCTTCAGAAAGTGAGTACACCCCTTGTACTGAACAATTTGATAGACGCAT
>JASAND010002704.1:0-13234 GCA_030248195.1 Trissonchulus latispiculum
AACCTATCCCATATCAGGTGGGTTTATTTTAGGCGAAAAAGTGGGGGGGGGGGGAGGGCGGAGGGGTGGTACAAAAGTGGGGGGGGGGGTAAAATGGTCTAAAAATTCCACAAGAACCAAAAATGCTCCTTCGTCGCATGTAAAATACATATGAGTACTCTCAGGCAGGTTGTACAAAAACGGAAACTAGCCTGTAAAATGCATATGAGTGGCGTTGAGGTTGTAAATTAAGGAAATCAAGTTGCAACGGCTTAACATATGAGCCTGTCCTACAACGAGGCTCATATTGGCGTATGTCAGAATATAATTTGTCGATATTTGACCTTCATATAAATAGCACGTATATAAAGCTTTTCATTACAAAATTGTCCTTCACACATCTTGCCGCTAAGACATTATACTGTGCATACGCATTATACGGCATGCCACTTTGCGCTCTGACTCAGAGCCATGTGGGGAAAGCATTACGTATGTGAGAGTAGTGTGTGTCATAGTGTTCCGAGAATACAGTAGGTGTGTACCGTACTATAGTGCTTCCGGAAATAGTAGGTGCCATGGTGTTTCGGGAAACTATCCAGCTTGCAGGTACTGATTCAACTTGAGGTGTCGCAGTTCACTTCGTTCTGTCCATTTTCTTTCAAGCCACAATGTTAACATGTTATGTCTATTCATTCGTTTTTTCCTTAATATGATGACCTGATGATCTTAAGAAGGCTGCACCTGTGACGCCAATATGAGCCTCGTTGTAGGACAGGCTCATATGTTAAGCCGTTGCAACTTGTTTTCCTTAATTTACAACCTCAACGCCACTCATATGCATTTTACAGGCTAGTTTCCGTTTTTGTACAACCTGCCTGAGAGTACTCATATGTATTTTACATGCGACGAAGGAGCATTTTTGGTTCTTGTTTTCCATTCTTTTACATATGTATGCGCAAAAAAGAACCAACCAACCAACCAAATTTGACCACTTTTGAAAAATTTCATTTTTGACCGAAAATCGCCTAAGTCCCCACCCCACCCCACCACAGCACTCTACAGCCACTTTGAGCATGCAGTTCTATGACAAAAGTCGCTCAGCTCGCATAGGGCTTTCATTTTCGGGAAACATCAGCTTGCAGGTACAGTTCAACTTGAGGTGTCGCAGTTCACTTCGTTCTGTCCATTTCTTTCAAGCCACAATGTTAACATGTTATGTCTATTCATTCGTTTTTTCCTTAATATGATGACCTGATGATCTTTAAGAAGGCTGCACTGTGACGCCAATATGAGCCTCGTTGTAGGACAGGCTCATATGTTAAGCCGTTGCAACTTGTTTTCCTTAATTTACAACCTCAACGCCACTCATATGCATTTTACAGGCTAGTTTCCGTTTTTGTACAACCTGCCTGAGAGTACTCATATGTATTTTACATGCGACGAAGGAGCATTTTTGGTTCTTGTTTTCCATTCTTTTACATATGTATGCGCAAAAAAGAACCAACCAACCAACCAAATTTGACCACTTTTGAAAAATTTCATTTTTGACCGAAAATCGCCTAAGTCCCCACCCCACCCCACCACAGCACTCTACAGCCACTTTGAGCATGCAATTCTATGACAAAAGTTGGTCAGCGCGCTTAGGGCTTTCAGTTGGTACCAAATTTGACCACTTTTGAAAAATTTCATTTTTGACCGAAAATCGCCTAAGTGCCCCCCCCCCCCCCCCCCCCCACCCCACAACCACTTTGAGCATACAATTCTATGACAAAAGTTGCTCAGCTCACTTAGGGCTTTCATTTGGTACCAAATTTGACCACTTTTGAAAAATTTTATTTTGGACCACCTGACCCCTTACCGACCTGACACCTCAGACGGTCAAGTGGAGCCAGCCCAGCAAAATGGGTGCGTTGTACAGCAAAACCGACACCGGAAATGAGCTGGGCGCACCAGAAAACCCCTATAGAGAAAGTTTTGAGAGGCCAAGTAGAGCCTAGTATGGACTTCCAGGAAACGGTTGCCGACATGACCCTCCAGACGGCAAAGTGGAACCAGCCCAGCAAGATGGATAAGTCGGACGGCAAAACGGACACCGGAAATGAGCTGGGCGCACCAGAAAACCCCTATAGAGAAAGTTTTGAGAGGCCAAGTAGAGCCTAGTATGGACCTCCAGGAAACGGTTGCCGACATGACCCTCCAGACGGCAAAGTGGAACCAGCCCAGCAACTTGGGTCAGTCGGGCAGAAAAACTGATATCGGGAATCGATTCTCCGTCCGCAAAAACCTTTGTACACAAGATTTGAGCCTTCCAGGTCGCAAAATAAGCGAAAAAACTAAGTTCAAAGTTGGACCCAAAATTCACCAACTTTGGCAGGCCAGTACCCAAAAATTACGCCCCCGGCAGGAAAATCATATAGCAATTGAACGACCCTGATATGTGTCCTATTTAGCCACATAGGCAGTATTGCCCCATATATAGCCCAGTCTGACTTATTAAGGTGACATTGAAGCATACTTTTTGGCCATTTTAGCGTTTTGACCGACTTTGGCCCCCCGTCAAAATTTTTTTCCGGCTCTGGGAGGCATAAAAACTAGCCTATCGGCTTATTTTTGTTGCGTACTCCAAGAATATATATGGTTTTCATAGGCAAAAATTTTTCTATCTGTTGTTATTAAAGCTACAAAACCCCCTTACCAGACGTCAAAGCGGAGAACCGGAAAAAAAAAAAAAACATCACTCTCGTAAGCGATTTTTGGCGTAACTTTTTAACGGAAAGTGGTACGGGGATGAAACTTCGCACACATACTAAACTCGACACGTACAATTTTTTGCGCACATAATCTGCGCAGGATCTGCGCAGGAATCTGCGCAGCTTCTGCGCAGCCTTGTTTTACACGGTCATTCGACCATTTTCACTCATATTATAGGGGTCGCTACCGCGACCCCTATGAAAAATGCAGTAAAAATAGCCTGTTTTAAGTGTGTCATTTTACATCCAACTATACAAGTCACATTATCGATTAAACAAAAATTTTGAAATTGTTCAAAAAACTGCTTGGCTAATAAAATCCTTCTTATCACTCCCATTATGTTCAAACTTTACCTGTATGGGTATTTTTTACTGTAGAATGCAAATAACATTGTATAAAGGCTTTGCTATGAACTTTTACCGACAATTTCAGCAAAATCTTTTGGCTTTGGGACGCCTTATCGCTTGAAGCCTTTCCAATTACTGCGCGGTTTTGGTATCATTTTGTTCGCCCCGACTTCCTCTACATTTTAGATAAAGTTTCCTTCGATTTTAGCCAAAGGAACTAATGATAGCTGGTTGAAACCGCTTCCGATCACCACCTTCATCCCAAGTTGGACTGCGGGGCAACTTAGAATTTCTAACTTGGGACGACACGTTTATAGCAAGCTTAACAAAAAAAAATCACCCGAAATTTTAACAAAAAAAAATCACCCCACCCTGACTCACAGGAAAGTCGCAGAGACCCAAATTTTTGCATGGTGATAGCCACAATCTCGACATTACAGCCTGTGAGTTTGAGCCCCTAGGCCCTCTCCATGCGTTCAGGGCAGACCTTTAAGTGAGGGTACCCAAAAGTGACCTCAAAAACGTTCATGACCGAAGTTCGAATTTCGGCTGCTATTTACTAAGGGAAAACCCTAGGCAACTCATATTGTGCATGTGACATGTCCTGACTGTGGGCTATCGATACATATATAGAAGTTCCCAGTTGGACCTCTGGACCGTCCTGGGGTGGGTGATTTTTTTTTGTTAAAATTTTAACAAATAAAAAATCATTTTTATGTTTTGTTACTGAAGTCAGAACAACAGCTACAGCAAACCTAACGTCAAATTCGAGCTCAGCGACCTCGAAAACCCTTATATACGTTGTTTTTGAGGTTGCCTGGCACTTCTGGTGGTCCAACCTGGTAACCAGCCGGGCCTGAACCGTCCGACGGTAAACGTGATCCCAGAAGTCAGTATTAGGCCATAGTTACCGAAAAACTAATGCCAGATTTGAATTCAGCGCCCTGGAAAACCCCCTAGGACATGTTTATAGCCACTTCGGACTGTCCAGTTGGTACCTGGAGGGTCCGGACGGGTCCGGCAGGGGTCACGTGACCGTGGGTCATACCCCACCAAAATATGAAGTTCTGAGTTTATCAGCCAAAATGCCTGGAAATAGGTTATAATCACTCGCAAACACGAAAAAACAACGTTTTAGCCTTTAAAACGGCATTTTAGAGCCACCAGACTTCATACTGGACGCTGTCGGGGGCCATCAGTGACCACTAAGACTTCGGCGGGGTCAGTTGCCCTAGTTGGAGCACTAGGTTAGCGGTTTTGGATTCTAAATACGTTATTTAGTGCGCTCTATCCAAAACTGATGAGAAAAAGTTGCTAGCTGCTCTCTGGGATCCGATCCGCCACTGATTTTTTTTGTTAACGGGTGATTTTTTTTGTTAAACCTTTAACAAAAAAAAATCACACATTTTCGTCTACTGCAACTTACTGGTAGGTGGTAGAGAAATAAAACTGGGGTGGTTTTAAAGCTTAGCCCAAGACCTATCCATGGGTCCTCAAAGTAATCGATTTGGTTTAGTTTTGCGAAAGTTCCAGCCAAAAAACCGAATTTTGATTTTTTTGTTAAGCTTGCTATATTGTCGTAGTGTACTAACGCTTTGAATATATGTACGTATAGCAAAAACGCTAAACACCTACTTTTTAATTTTGTTAAAACTGAGCGTCGTCAAATCCAAACACTTGCTGCTGTAGCCAATCAGCAAACAGTTCCGGTTGCCCGGGTGGTAATGGTTTTAGGACAGTGGGAGGCCACTGGGAAAATTTAGCCAGCAACGTTTGATCCAAAGTGGACGGAGTGCAATAGAATAGGTGAGAGTCAGCGGCCAGACGTTCGGCCAATTCAAACTGATGATTATCCTAAAATGATAAAAGCTAAAAATTAAAAAATATACCACTAAAAAGCACTGCTATCGATTACATTTTTCTTTCTATTTATCTATAAAACAGCCCAACACACCCCCTACCACAACAATATTAGCTGTAACTTTTCATCTCCCCAAATGTTCTACTTTCTCATTCTCTTCCTGTTCCGACATTACTCTACTGAAAGATTTCAAAGTGACAAACATTTTAGAGCGTCCCATCCCTTTCTTATTGCAATTTCTTCGTTAGAAAACCGGGACTTATTCTAGTAAGTGGGAGAGTGCCCACCATAAACAGGGTATTTTTACAGGGGGGAGGGGCGGGGCGGCCCCCCTTCGAAATTGACCTCCCCCCCCGAAAATGCCTTCCCCCCCGGGATTTTTTGGAGGCCCAAATTTTTGCCAAAAATAGGCCAATTTTTAAAAATTGTCCGGCTTCGCCGGAGCTTTTTTCGTATAAATAGCTGTTTTTAGCTTAAGTCCTGGCATTTTTGAGAACTTTTGGCGTTTCACCATGAAAAATACGCCAAAAATACCATTTTTTGGCTCATTTTTGCAAAAAAACTTCCCCCCCCCCCCAAACTTTCTTCCCCCCCCCCCGGGCCCGCCCCCCCCCCGGAAAAAAATCCCTAAAAAATACCCTGATAAACGGCATTTTCTCTCTCCAAACCAGGTGTCCGGCCCGGACCCCGGTATCTGATATCTGATAAATTCGCTCAGAAAATCAAGCCATTACTAAATTTTGTTTTAGCAGAAAATGTTCACTCAAATTCTGCTGACCTCCACTTAGGCTGACTCTTCCCTTTGCCATAAAAAGAAAATTCTGAGCCTCTCAGACTTTTGCCCCCTTCCCTCAAACAATTCCTCGAGGAAACGCAGAAAAACTACTTCCAAATTTTAGAACTCAATTTTTCACGGTCTTCATCAAGTGTCTCACTACACTATCAAAAATAGATATATATAGTCAGACCCGGGAATAGAACACCCCCAAATAAGGGTAAAAAAAACGGGGCCGCCCTGGAAGCCTGGTAGACCCGGCGAGTCCCACTAATGTGTGATAATATAGCGCCACCCTAGATGACCACAAACTATAAGTATGAGACCCCTGGACCAAATAGAAAGTTTTCAGTGTAATTTCAAAGTTGACCTCCCAAAACCAACGCCAAAAGCTAAGGGTCATATCGGAATTTCTAAACTTCTCTTGCTAGCGTGGAGTGACTCCGGGCTCCAATACTGTGCATGTGGGTTTGTATTGGCCCCAAGTATTAACACACAAGGCAGCATATCCCCTACTGCATTGGGGCTCCACCAGCTGACCATTCTTTTACCCCCAAAATTTCGCCACTTTTCGGGTAAAAAAAATGGTCAGCAGAACCCAGGAAAAAATTTTTTCTGAAGCAGTATGGGGGTTTTAATGCGTTTAGAACGCTTAAAAAGCATCGATTAAGCCTAAAAAATTTTTAAATTAGTCAAAACCGACCATTTTTGAATATTTTTCAAAAATGGCTATTTTGCTTATGAAACCTGATTGGATGATGCTGCACAATT
Source organism: Trissonchulus latispiculum (assembly GCA_030248195.1). Classification (NCBI taxonomy): domain Eukaryota; kingdom Metazoa; phylum Nematoda; class Enoplea; order Enoplida; family Ironidae; genus Trissonchulus; species Trissonchulus latispiculum. The sequence goes on from JASAND010002704.1 coordinate 6,485, forward strand.
TTTGAACTTTTCAAATCGATAAAAATTGTTACCAATTTATTATAACTTTGGTTTTTTTGGCCAAATATACTAAATTTGATGCGCTCTTTCATCTGGAAGCATCAAATCTACTCTAGCGCCAATATTTTGGGGTGATTTTTTTACCACAAACCATTTTTTTACCATTTTGTCGGGTAAAAAATCACCGATTTTTTTATTAATCTGAGAATCTGTGGTGCTGGGAAAGATTTTAATACCTGAATCGATAGAGGGCAGTGACGGGCACTTACACGCAAAACCGCTTCCAGATTGGCCAACATTTGCGAAAGTTAGAGGCTTAAGTCGAAAACCCTTTTTTATCCCGGGCCTGACTATACGTACCACCAGCAATTAAAATTAGGTAGTATTACAATCACATTAGAGCATATATAACACTACTCTTCATCATTTAAGTCAACCTACGTGTAAACTTTCGTTCACCACAACCAGCAAAGGCTTCTGCAGTTCAAGCGTTTCCAGGCAAGTGCCGGCACCAGCGTGACTGATCACTAAATCAGCAGCCGATAAATCTTCACGAATCGATGACTTGTATCGATAGTAGTCGGTAGTCGGGACGTTAATGGATTTATTCGAATTGGAGGAAAAAGGTTCAAACTGTCCACGTCCAATCTGTAGCAGTAGGCGATCAAATCCCAACCGGTGGAGAGTTTTCAGAACAGGGGGCGAAGTAACCGAGCGAATAAGTGAATCAAATTCTGTCGAGCCGACGGTCACAAAAACAGTTCTGGGCATTTACTGATAACGGAGAAAAGGGGGGGGGGTGGAGTAATCTGGGAAAATTGCAGGGGGTCTTCTCGCTCACAAGACGGAAGAGGTCAATTAATTATAATTAATAATCAATCAATTAAGACCCAGCAAATGTTTGACCGAGGGATACTTCCAGGCTTCTTTGTCCACTTCGGCTAACTGGCCGCGCAGATATTCCAGGCGTTCCTTGTGAGCTTCTAAAGAACAACAAAAACACACATAGTCTCTGTAAATTAAGTGGTTCTTCACCAAACCCTTATGTTTGAATGTTAGGCAATTTTTATGCGGAAGAGATTCATTTTTATGGGGGCAGCAATCGATTGGGGCATATTTTTGGAAATTTTAATGTTTTATCAAAAAACAGCCGCCGGATGCGCCCACAGGAAAAATACCCTATATTATGGACTACAAACATTTCATTCCAGGACCATAACCAGGGAAGTATGAGGGATGGCAATGGGGGCCTAGTTAGTAGCTATATACCTCTTCTTTAAGGCGCTTGTTTTCCTTCGGGCAATTTCATTCTCACGACTTTAATCCTTTACGAAATTAGCTAAAACTTACGGAATAAGTCATTTTCGTGGTCTTTAACAATCTGGGACCTGGGCTTATTCTAGGGAATTTTTCTTTGGGCGTCCCTCGGGGGGGGGGTGAGTCATTCCTGGGGGGGGGCGAAATTTTTTCAAAATTTTTTTAAAAACATGTTAAAAATAGCGCTGTTTTTACAGTAATCTACAAAAAACTTAATTTTCAGTGCAAAAACAGCGCTTAAACAGGCAAAAATCGACTAAAAATAACCGGCAAAGCCGGACATTTTTGAAAATTTGGGCTTCTGAGCGATTTTTTCAGGGCAAAAGTTGATACCAAAAGGGGCACCCACTTTCTGTGGGGGGGCGATTTTTGGGGGAAGGGTGTTTATTCAGGGTATTTTTTACAGGGGGTTGCCCCCCCCCGAAGTTGACCTTCCCCCCCCCCCCGAAAATGCCTTCCCCCCCACCGAAATCGCCCCCTCCCGGGATTTTTGCTTCCCCCCCCCCCGGATTTTTTGGAGGCCCAAATTTTTGCCAAAAATAGGCCAATTTTCAAAAAATTTCCGGCTTCGCCGGAGATTTTTTCGAAAAAATAGCTATTTTTAGATTAAATCCTGGCGTTTTTGAGAACTTTTTGCGTTTCACCATGCAAAATACGCCAAAAAATACCAATTTTTGGCTCATTTTTGCAAAAAAATCTGCCCCCCCGAAAATTTCTTCCCCCCCCCCCCCCCCGGACCCGGGGGCCCCCCCGGGCAGCCCCCCCCCCCGAAAAAAAATGCCTAAAAATACCCTGATTTATGGGGGTCTACCCCCACTAGAATAAGCCCAGTGGGACCAGTCACGGGCGTATCCAGGGGGAGGGTTTTGGGGGTTGAAACCCCCTCCTTTTGGGTTGACTTTTATCAATACTCCATTACAAAAAGTGCAAATTTTTGGCAAAACCCCCTCCTTTTCAGTAAATTTTAGTTAAAACCCCCTCCTTTTCAAAATCCTGGATACGCCCCTGGGACCAGTCCCACATTTTTATAACAATCTGGGACCAGTCCCCTATTTTTATAACAATCTGGGACCAGTCCCGTATTTTTAGGTAAAAAGATAAGAAAGTTTTGGGTTTCGGCCTTATTCTCGCAGCAATCAATAATGACATCGGATGGATTGTAATGGCTGGAAACAGGGCACCAAAATGATAATTTTTGCTTTTACAACCGGCAAGCGAAGTGGTTAAGTCAGTAGAAGCCAAAAACGATTTTTCCGGTCAAAAAATTAGAATTTTCGAGCAAATCAGCTTTTTCAAAATTACTACTAATATATTAAAGACAATATTGGTTTTTATACCCAATCGATACAGCGTCCAAATGCACACCTTATTAGCACCTATTGGCGAGACTTACTTGCTTTAAGCTAGAGATTTGGCCAAAAAATCATAACATAGATTTCTCAAAAACGCCCCTCCTCCCCCCGCCCACTAAAGTAAACCCACCCCACCCCCACTTTTTGTGCTTCCCCCAGCCACTATAAGGTGATCAGAAAATGCCAAATTTTAAGGACTTTTGGTGAAAATTTGAAAAACTTTCTGAGTTCGTCAGAATTTTTTGGTCAAAAATATATCTATTTTGGTACTCAAACTCAATTTTTGAGCACTCTTTAGTATAGTTAATTAAAGCAGTATTATGTCGAGAATAGGCTATATTTTAGTACATTTTTGGCAATTTTAGAAGACTTCGGATCCCCCACTTTTCGGGTTCCTCCCCACTAGTGGGGGGCCTGAAACCAACTCCTCTCTGAACAAGTTTCCCCCCTCATCAAGATTTTGGACTTCTCCCAGCGCCAACAATCAAAAATTACAAAGCTTTTTCTTTCCAAAGTGTTACATATTATGTTCCTAAAATCTGGAAATTGATAAGAATTTTTCTTATAACAAAAAACTGTATGTCTATATATATACCTGTACTTAGATCCGATTTTTGTCTCTGAATCTCTTCTGATACTTCAGTTCGAACCAAAAATTCTACTGTTAAATCTGAAAAAAGCAACAAGTGCACAAAAATAATCATTGATTAATATTATATTATCCGCATCTACAGCAAGAGAGGTTACCGTAAAGTATTAAATTCTAGACTTAGATACATTATTCTAAAAGTGTGTGTTGACGGGGGGGGGGGATGGGCAGATTCCCTGTCCTAAAACTAACCGGACTGTGTATAGCAGATACGGTGTTTATGGATATATCATAGCCATGGATTTTTTCGACTTTTGGATTTGCGTCACTTTTGCGTCCAGCAATTTGTTGCGTCAGTAACAGAGGTCACTGTGTCAGATGTAAAGAATTATTATTAGGGCTTTGCTCTAAACTATACCTGAGCTTGGGCTTAGGCAAAGACATGTATGTTTAGGCTTGTCTTTTAAAAAGAAAAGGCGACATTGGCTGGGCTGGGGTGCAGGATTGGGCGTATCCACCAGGGGAGGGGTTTTGGGGGTTGAAACCCCCCTCCTTTTGGGTTGTATTTTTCAATATTCCATTACAAAATGTGTAAATTTTTGTTAAAACCCCCTCCTTTTCAGTAAAATTTTGTCAAAAACCCCCTCCTTTTCAAAATCCTGGATACGCCCTTGAGTGCAGGGGCATATCCAGGATTTTGAAAAGAGGGGGGAGGGCTTGACTAAATTTATTGAAAAGGAGGGGGTATTGTAAAGGAGTGTTTATAAAATTTAACCCAAAAGGAGGGGGGGTTTCAACCCCCAAAACCCCTCCCCTGGATACGTACACCCATGCTGGGGTGAGTCGAGTGGACGAAATTCAACTTTGTTATTTATGTACTACTAACACCACTAACATAAAACTAACACTTGATTTGTACTGGATGCACTTCTCCTTAAAAAGTCAAAATAGATTACCGACCAAAACGTGTGGCACCGACTTCCTCCCAGATATATACCGGACCCGTCCTCCGGGATTTCAAATTTTGACCAAGAAATTTCAAATCACGGCCAAAAATGAAAAACAACCCTCCCAAAGATCGGCAAAGTCGATACCCACCAACCGCATCAGTGTTATATAACTGTTTCCGATCCACTTCGCTTGAATCATATCCATATTTTCCTTTGCAGGGGGTATTCCCCCAAAATTCTCGACCAACTTTACCCCCCAACCCCCAGAATTTTTGACATACTCTCCCTCCCCCAACTTTCGGCTACCCCCTCCCAGAACCCCCCCCCCCCCGCGATTTTTGGACCCGAAAAAGTTGGCTAAATTTGGCCGAAAAATGGACATTTTTCTAAAATTGTTACTTAAAATCGTTTAAAACGATGTAAAAACGCCTAAAACGTTAAAAACAGGCCTTATTTAGAAGAAACAGGGTTAAATTAAACAAGCTTTTGCATTTTTGGACATTTTTTGAAATTTCTGAGGTCCGAAATCTGGGGAGGGGGGTACCCCAGCAAATTTCTTGGATCACCAACCTTCCAAGATTTATATACCCCTCCTAGACCCAAAGTTCCAGGGAAACAGATCATCTCGTGTTGCTGCACGGACATGGATGGACAAATATGGACCAGCTTCGCTGAACAACCCATATTCGCGAAAACTGCCCAGAATTTCTACCGGCTGCTGCTTGCTGTTGCTATCGGCAGTTCTTCAGAAAATTGTACGATTGCCAGCACGACCTTGCAACTTGCAAGTATATGTATACAAGTAACAAAAATGCTCCGCACAAAAGAGGATAATATGTGTGTGTTGGCTGTATCGTATATATATATACAAGTAACAAAAATGCTCCGCACAAAAGGGGATAATATGTGTGTTGGGCCTATGTCTATCCTTTATATTCCGGTTGAGAAAGGCATAAATCCGACACCGCAAAAGTTGCTCAGCTCACTTTGGGCTTTCATTTGGTACCAAACTTTACCACTTTTGAAAACTTTCATTTTTGACCGAAAATCGCCTAAGTCCCCACCCCACCCCACCACAAAATTCTACAGCCACTTTGAGCATGCAGTTCTATGACAAAAGTTGCTCAGCTCGCTTAGGGCTTTCATTTGGTACCAAATTTGACCACTTTTGAAAACTTTCATTTTGATCGAAAATCGCCTAAGTCCCCACCCCACCCCACCACAGCACTCTACAGCCACTTTGAGCATGCGGTTCTATGACAAAAGTTGCTCAGTTCGCTTAGGGCTTTCATTTGGTACCAAATTTGACCACTTTTGAAAACTTTCATTTTTGACCGAAAATCGCCTAAGTCCCCACCCCACCCCACCACAGCACTCTACAGCCACTTTGAGCATGCGGTTCTATGACAAAAGTTGCTCAGCTCGCTTGGGGCTTTCATTTGGTACCAAATTTGACCACTTATGAAAAATTTTATTTTCGACCACTTGACCCCCCACCCGACTGACCCTTCAAACGGCAAAGTGGAGCCAGCCCAGCAAAATAGGTACGCCGGACGGCAAAACGGATACCGGGAATGAGCTGGGCACACCAGAAAACCCCTATAGACAAAGTTTTGAGAGGCCAGGTAGAGCCTACTATGGACCTCCAGGAAGCGGTTTCCGACATGACCCTCCAGACGGCAAAGTGGAACTAGCACAGCAAGATGGATGAGTCCTACGGCAAAAAGGACACCGGGAATGAGCTGGGCGCACCAGAATACCCCTATAGACAAAGTTTTGAGAGACCAGGTAGAGCCTACTATGGACCTCCAGGAAGCGGTTTCCGACTTGACCCTCCCGACGGCAAAGTGGAACCAGCCCAGCAAGATGGGTAGGTCTGACGGTAAAACTGACTGCGGGAATCGATTCTCCGTGCCAGAAAACCATTGTATGGAAGATTTGAGCTTTCGAAGTTGAATAGATAAAGAGAAATTTCGATTTTTCATTTTTCGAATTTTCGCCATCTTTGACGGGCCACTGTGGTCGGTAGGGAAGTGATAGAGAAACGCAACCTGGACCGTTAGTTAGTTCAATATATGTAATTTCTGAATATAAAAAGAAATCAGCTCCAGCTCGTAACGTTCGACCTGAGCGACGACCACAAAAATGGTCACTTTTCGCTATGAGCCGACTTTGCGGCGCCACTGCGGCGCTGTGGCGCAGCTGCGGCGCAAAAAAAGTTGTGATTCTTAAATTCTTTAGAGGGTACTACTAGACCCCATAGCCCGTTAGGTTGGCCCACCGCTGCAGATCACGTGAAAGCGGCGAACATTATGTACAATACAACCATCAAATAGGAGAAACCGGAAAAAAAAACATCGCCGCCATAACCGGTCCGGGGCGCAACTTTTTAACGGTAAGTGATACGGGGCTGAAACTTCACAGACATACTAAACTCGATGTGCTCTACAATTTGCGCATGAAATCTGCGCAGGATCTGCGCAGGATTTTGCGCAGCGTCTGCGCAGCTTATTTTACACTGTCTCCAGCCGCTTTTCACACA
>JASAND010002706.1:0-16397 GCA_030248195.1 Trissonchulus latispiculum
CCTAATGGATCAGTCAAATTAAAAACGGCACAAAGTGTACAACAAAAGCGAAAATATCACTAAATTTCAACAATATTTACGAAGAAATTTATTAGTTTTTGCGCAAATTTTCTGTGTTTTTGCGAAGATTTCTTTAATTTTGGGGCAAAGATAAGTCCAAATTACATGTATTTAATAGGAATAGTGCGAAGATATTTGTAAAAATTTGCGCAAATTTTCTTGAAATCTTCGCAAATTGCACTTCCATTTGCGCAGAAACCTTTTGTAATCTTTGCGTTTGTTGTACACTTCGTGCCATTTTTAGTTTGACTGAGCCATAAATTTGTTTCAAATGTCGACGTTTATCTTCGTGTGGGAGTAACAACTCCATTACTGAAGGGATTAAGACCGGGATACTTCTTTTTACACAGTTCCTGGATTAGTATTGTTAATAACACACACATTAGTAGAACCTAATTAAGCCTAATATCATGATTATGACTAGAATTCATGTCCTGATTGAGTATTAACCTTGAACCCTATTGATAAATTTGTTGATTTTCACTGAATACTGGCAACTCTAGCTAGACAAACATAAAACAAACTATACATTATTGCTTCGACATTATTTAATAATTGCATTCCATGTTGATGATCTTCGCTTTTCTTCACAAATCCATGACATATGAATTCTTCCTTGTAGATCGATTAATTTTGGGCATTTTTGACCAGTTTCGATTACTTTTAGCACCTTATTTTACTAATTCCATTACACATTAGCACTGGCAATACTGGAAACGTTTTCCACGTTTGTACCTTTCAGATTGGCCTGGGCTGTGCTTTGGCTACACACGTGGCGTTTACAGCCTACACCTTTGTATGTTTCTACGTATATTTCGGAGACCCGCGCGACCTGCCAGCTGCGGTTAATGCACTGCCACCTCTGCAAGCTAAAGCCGCTGGTCTAATCAATCCACTGTTCTACCACTGGGGTCATCCAAGGCTGAGAGCTTGTATGCAAAAGTTGGTGGGTTGCCGGCATGACGAAAGCTTGGTCATCCCATTATCGGCCCGTCGTCCGCGATTTACAGAAGAGAAGGAAATTACCAGAAGCCAACGGCCAGAAGTGAGCTATTTCTTCTAGTTATTACATTAAGCAGAAAAAAAGCATATTGTGACCAATCTAGTTCTGGAGTTTAAATTTGCATTTCATAATTCAGAAAATAAGGGCTAACAAATTGATACGTTAAAAATTGTGAAAATCCGTAATTAAACATTCTTTGTATAGCTCGTGACCTTTGACTGGTGTGCAGCTAGAATTTATTAAGTTGCTGTTAAAGTTGCTGGTATGTGAGATTTTAATGCGGTCAAACATTTTTTCAAACATTGATAATCATGCATCCCTATTTGTTGAAAATCCTATTCCATTTCTTTAAACTAAGACTGCAGCTCATCGTATATACTGATTACTGCTTGATTTAGGGTGAACCATTGACGACTTAAAATACGACTGTAAGCCATTTTGTTGATTCCACTCCTGCCATTGATACGACGAGCAGTTCACCATTGCTGTCTATGCTTCACATTTTATGTATTTATTGAGCAACCACAAAGTAGAACAATAGTTAGTATGAATCGGAACTCGGAAGAAATGACTCTGAACTTCTGCTGAATTTCAAGAAAAGGTTAATCGTTAGGTCTCCAGCGGCGGTTCTGTATTTAGTCGTCACTGATTTATGGTCGTATTTATTACTGTCGTAATCATTAGATAATGTGATGGAACAGGACGCAAACCCACAGAAAGAGCAAAAACAGTAGAAGGAAGAGAAGAAAGGGTAGCCCCTAACACACTTTTCATAAAAGCTATCATTTTTAGCAAATCAAACAGTTTTTTAGAAGTAAACAGAAGTCGCTAAAAGCGGTTGGCTAAAATGGCACTATTTTCAACTGAAAAGAATAAAATGACAGAAACGTAGAAAGAACTAACAAGTATATTTTGGCTTATTTTGGTAAAAGTTTGGAAATTCTCAAGAACATACAATTTCGAAGTCAGAATAGGCAGCACCCAAAATCAGACCACATGTTAATGTACTTAATTATTTGCTTTGCTTTTATGTTTGTATTTGTAGTTGTATTTGTGTTTGTATTTATTGAGAAACATTGGTGGTCACATTTTGCACTTGAATAATGTATACCAATAATGTTCACTGTGCAGTCAGCACACACACAATAAATATTTGATATGGTAATATGAAATTCTGTCTCTAGCCAAATCTAAGTCTAGTTATGTCCTGGAACATTTTGTCGGCCAGGTTCTTTGATTTCAATTCAGCAGCGCGCTTTGACAATCGCATTCTCCGTTTGGCTGATTTCACCCTTAAATCTTTGATGGTCCCCTTCCAACTGTTCAGGTCCAAAATCATCAAAGGTGAGAATCCCATAAAATCACACTCAGAGAGCTGAGTGTTAGCGACCAGAACAATCAGAAAAATCTGAAATTAAGGTTACAAATTTAGAAGTTTACTTTATACTGTCCTCACGCAAAAAATATTGTCGTTAGCTGTTGTCAGTATTACAATAAGTAGCGGAAAAATTTGTTTACCTTTCGCTCAGCTTACACTTAGATTAAGCATTTTAACAAAAAAACTAGATCCAGCAAAACTTTTTCAAATATTATATGTCACATACACTACACTTTACGCTCCCAAGATGCCTGCAATTTGTCAGTTAGATGGGCTGGTCCATATTGAAGCCGAGTGTAATTCACAATTTACGTTTTAATTGCGTTCGCTAGTTTGAAGTCATCAGAAATTGCTAACTGATGATAGAGCTCTATATCTAGAGCACATGGAAGCATGAAGGTATTGCTTTGCATTTGACTTTGCATTTGGATTTTGGAAGTTTTTTGATGTTAGATCAACACGAACCAACATTTCCACCGCCTGCGTTTGTTAGCAATAGTAAAAACGTATTTCGAGGGTTACAAGTAACCCCGGTTCCACGATAATATATATTATGCCCTAAGGACGATTGCTGAAAACAATAACTTACCTTAGCTAGAGTAGCCATCATATTTATGATGCAGACAGACTTCTCAAACCTCACAACAAGCAAGAGTGTTTGGCGGTTTCAAAGCGAATACTGTGCTTCTTGAAATTAAAGCTGATTTCTTAAAAAGATGTCCAATTAAACATTTTTGTTTCTCCTGTCAACTTCAGCTGCGAAACGTCGGTATCAAAACAAGCGAGAGCACTTTGTAGGATAGTTATTTTACTAAAATCATAGAAAGGATAAAAACTAGATGCAATTACGTAGGATTACGTTTTTCAGAAAAAGCCGATATTCCCCAATAGAGGTGTAATTATTTTCTAAAATTGGACTTCGTCAAAATTAAACTAGCACTTAAATCTACAGTACTCCGTTATAAACGGGCATAAAATTATCTTAATTAGGAGTTTTTATAATTTCAAAAATACAGTTTCTAGTTGGAAAGAAGAATTAGTTGCTGCTAAGGATTATAGATCATAGCTATCTGATGGCCTATCAAATTCACCAACCTCCACATAAAACCAAAAGAGAGTGTTGCACCACCCAGTAAACAGCTCGATCTCCTGCAACTCTGCTAACTTTGCTGAAAAGAATTTTAGCGAAATACCAGACATAAAAGGAATCACGATTCAGCTCACAAGATGTGTAAACTAAGTGTGTTGGTTGTTTGCTTTTTGGGAAATGAGAATCTTTTGTGTAGGACTCTTCGTGGATAATGTCAAAATTTTTTATAATGTTTAATAATTTTTAATAATTTTTAACAATAGATTATTTTCGGTCTTTTCAGTCTTTTACTGAAAATAATTCCCGTCGTCTCACAGATTAGTTTTTCTTGCGTTTTCTTTACACCTCGCTCATATTAGTTTTACTTAGTTTGACTCCTTAGATTTTAGTAGCGACAATCAAATGCGCGACTTCATGTTTATATCGTGAAGCAGGCAACGCCCAAGTTAATGTATGAAGCTTATCCATTTCAGGTCATTAATAAGGGAACTCATGGAAAATAGGAAACTTCAAGAATCCTTAAATTGGCTGGATACGATACCAAGAAAATATCAAGGTTTTAAACGCACCGGATTCAGTTTACATGGCGTTTTATTCCGAAATTGGCCGAAATTCAACCCCTACTCTGGGAAACACCTTGCCCAGGCATGGTTCCTACTAACCCCGTGTCACTCTGCTTAGCAGGGTTATCGATTTACCGGCATATTTGCGCTTTTTATTTGTTTCATTGGTTAAGTGTTTCTTCAGAAATCCTTCATCTTTTGGATGGGTTTAAGGTGCTGGTATCGCTTTGTGTAAATTTGACCCTATAGGCTTTAATTCTTTATGGAAGTGGATGAAACTTTTCAAATATACTATTTCGGTGCTCTTTAACATTCTAAGACCAGTCCCGCATTTTTAGGTGCAAAGATAAGAAATTTTTGGTTTTTGCCATTATTCTCTCAGCCCATAGTCGAGACACCAGATTGGTTGGTATGGCTGGAAAGAGGGCGGAAAAATGAACATTTTTGCTTTTACAACTTTTGAGCTATCTCTAATGGTTAAGTCAGTATAAGCAAAAAACGATTTTTTGGGTCCAAAAATGGACGTTTTCGAGAAAATCAGTTTTTTCAAAATTACTGCCAAATCGTACGGACAATTTTGGGTTATTTATACTCGACCGATACACAGTCTCATTTCACGTTTTATCAATGCCTATTCGCCGGAGTTTGTTGCTCTAAGCTAGAGATTTGGTCGAAAAACCATTTTGGCAAAACTGCGATTATTTTGTTTTGAACATCGATTTCTCAAAAACTACCCAATGGATTCGCGTGATTTTTGGCAAAATGAGAATTCGCACTATTGCGGAGGGACATTTGTCTTCGTTTGAGTTAAAACATCTCCAGTTGCGAGAAAACTCAATGCAAAGTTGCGAAATTTTGTGTCACCACACGTTTAATGGATTTTCTTGACCGTTAAGACCTGCTAAGCCAAATCCAAAAAATGTCCCTCGGCCCACATGTCCTTAATAGGGCAGCACAAGAAAAAATTTTGGCTGATTCCATAGTTTTGAGAAATCAATGTTCAAAAATTTTTGGTCTATACTCAGCCTGTCAGATGTCACGATGTCAGAAAATTTTAGCTATTTTTTGCGGATTTTTATTTGTTTCGTACTCTCATGAGAATCTACAGATTATAAGCTTTAAAATGATGTATAAAGCTCTTTCCAACTCATAAAATTGCGAAACTTATGGCGTTTCAAAAAATACCCACAAAAGCCCTGCACAAAACGATACCAGCACCTTAAGAGAATTTTCTAGAAAACAAGATGTGTGGTCTGGACACAGATGACGTTCTGAAAGATTGATATCTTGTGTAGCTGACAGTTAAATTATTGAGATACATAGTAGTTCTAAGATTTAATTTTCGTCTTCTAATTAAGTGGTGCTAGTTAGCGGCGTTCACGGAGTGTAAGAAGTTGTCAAAATTTGTCCGAGACACGCAGATTATGTTGACAGTTTATAGAATGTCTTGAAAAACAGCTCAGACAAACTAGACATGCACAAAAATAGGTTTTTTATTAAAAAACAGAACCAAATTATATATATGTGTGTGTGAATAAAACCTCTGTATGGCCAAAGGGCAGTGCGACGTCACCACAGTATATACTGTATATGTTATATATAATACAAAAACATTCTACAGAAACAGGCTTCACCGGTAGGTTTGCTGGAGAGTTTTCATATCTTTGTATACTGTCTGCCAATTTTGAGAAATTTAAAAAGAAACATTCATAAAAGCAAAGCAGACGTTTTCAGCTGAATATTAATTGGAAACTAAAAGATGAGTATACAAACTTCAAATCTGCAAATATTGGTAGAACTCTTCACGCTTTCAGAAACTAACACTTTACCTCCGTTTCTCCGTTGCTCCATTCAAAACCGCCAGCAAAACCGAAAAAAATGACGAATAGAACAGGAAACAAAAATAGAAAAATAGAGTGAGTGTTAAAAGATTTGAACTCTATGATTTTCTCGATCTGTCACCACAATATGTCCATCGCTCATTATGGCTACCCCTTCCACCTGCTTGACCTGACCGTCACCGGCCCCCCAGGATCCGAAGGCGCAGTAGAACCGACCGTCCGGGTAGAAAACCTGAATCCGGTTATTTCCGGAATCTGCCACCAAAATAAAACCCTGGTCATCCACAGCAATACCCCGGGGATACTTAAACTGTCCATCGTGGAAGCCCTCCGAGCCAAAGGCGAACTGAAAATGCCCATTATGATCGAAGACTTGAATTCGATGATTGGAGGAATCGGAGACGATCAGCTGGTTGAATCGATTGCAGGCGATGAAATGCGGATTCTGAAACTGGTTTTCCCGGTTTCCGATGACGCCGAATTTCCCCACGAAATTCCCGTCCGCCTGGAAAATCTGGATTCGATGATTGTCCTTATCACAGACATAGATGAAGCCCTGACCGTCCACAACAATACCCCAAGGAGAGCTGAATTTTCCGTTTGTCGAACCGTGAGAGCCAAATTCTCGAACAAATCGACCACTGCTGTCGAATACCTGAACCCTATGATTGTACCTATCGGTAACGATAAATTGTTTGTATTTATTCACGGCTATGCCGGCCAGACAGTCAAATTCGCCCTTGCCGGTACCGTAGGTACCAAACGACCGCTGTAGGTTTCCTCGTTTATCAAAAATCTGGACTCTGTGATTACTGCTGTCACAGACAGCAATTTCCTCCAAACCCGGCACTATGGCCACGCCGCGTGGCCAGTTGAACTGGCCCGGGGTCTGTCCCTTCCCGCCGAACTTGGTCACGGATCGGCCCTTTTCGATGTAGTTGATGGTGGGGGAAGTAAAAACTCGATAGATGCGACTTCCAGCGCTAGTACCGGACGTATCGCCACCGCTGATGGCGATTTCGTAGCGCTGGGAGTCGCCCCGGTATCGATAGGTATCATCATCATCTCCAGTGGTTAATCCGTATCCGCTGTGGCTTCGATCCGCTTTTCGTCGATATCGGCTCCGTCGGTCTCCGTTCCGGCTTGAGTATCCGTTTGAGCTTCCGTAGTCTCCTCCGTAGCTGGGCAGGGTAATGTCGTCATCATCTCCGACACCCAGCAAATTCCCGGAACTGTCCGACCGGTAGAACCGACGGCGGGGCCGGTCTTCGTTGGCGGTCCGAGTGTCCAGGAATTTGCTTCGCAAATAGCTGGACCCTGAAGTTCCCCCCGTCTCGCTTTCACCGCTTTCGTTAAAGTCCGGATTGGTTCGACTTCGCACAAATCGTCTCCTTCGTTCTGTCGCGTAGTCCAGCTCCGTTCCCGGTTCCGACATCAGGTATCGTTTCCAGCTACTACTGCTGGACGCCCCGGCAGTAGTGCTGCTCAGATCGCCTGCGGTCGTCGACGTACTGCCAGGACCGACTGGCGGCTTTTTCGAGCCATTCCCGGAATCATCACTATCCAAGCTGACTCGCGGGCTTGGATAGTGCGTGATGGGAATCGGCTGACCTTCTTCTTCCTCTTCCTCCTCCTCTTCCTCCTCCGCTGACTTAGACTTGGCTTTTTCGCCAGCACCAGTCGTGGTGCTGGCTTCCGCGGCTGAGTCAGCGCTTTGGCCAGCCTTTGTGGCATCGCTTGGTGCGGCGGCACCTGACGATGTTGCAGGTTCGTCAACCGGTTCGCTGGTAGCCGATTCGTTGGTTTCGGCGATCGGAGCCACACTAGAGGTCGTAGCGGCGGTTTCCGTGTTTGATTGCGATGTGGACGGATTGACTTCGGTTGAGGAGCTCTGGCGCCTCAGCCGGGCCTCATACTGCTTTCGGATGTTGGTGATTCGCTGGTTCAGTTCATCGTCTTCGTCGTCCGGCAGTCGGGTAGCTCGACTTCTGGGGCTCAGAGCCGCGGAGAGCCTCGAGGCCGTCGTTTCTGACTGAGTGCTCGATGAGTCGGCAGTTTCCTCAGCTCGGTGAGCTGGGGGTCCTGGCGATGTGGCTTCGTTGATGTTGTTGACCCTGGACCAGGGGGAGCTTTCAAACTGCATCCTGGGCTGAGTGCTGTCTCCGTCCTGCCGCCGGGAGCCTGAGCCATCCAGTCTCGATCGACCGCCATACCGGCTGCCGGTCTCTCGATCTCGCTCTCGATCCCGCTCTCGCCAACTGAGTCGTTTCGAGTCGGAATCGTCGTCTCGTCGGATCCAAGTGGTCGCATCACTCGGATCCCAGTTTCGTCGTTTGTAGTTGTCGGATTCCATCAACAAGTTACCGAAGCGTGGCACAAAAGTGTCCACATCGGTTTGGTACTTGTTGAAATGGGTCGTACAGACGTGCAGTTCCCCAAATTGTGTCACAGCGTGTGGCAGAATTTGGGGATCCGGCCCGGTCTGAAATCGAATCTTTTTCAGGGCAAAGTCTTCCGAGTCCGGATTAAATAGGCGGAGATAGTCTAGGCCGTCGGTGAACATCTGTTTATATCTAACCATCTCATCGTCGCTAATCTCTACCTCACCCTTGAGGCTTGACTCAATCTTAGAGCAAGCCTCATTGATGTTATTCACTTCCAGCTCCAGATTATCTCGCTGAGTTCGCATGATTCGCAGCTCCGCTACCGAGAACGCTTCCAGCTCCGTCAGTAGGGTGTCTTCTCGTTTCTTGAACTCCTTAATGAATCGTTTGATGTAGTCCTGTATCTCTTCCTTGACCGAGGCAATATTCTCCGTCAGTGTATCAACTCCCTTTGATAGGGAGGTTGCCGCCTCGGCGAGACGGGGTGCGATTCGCTTGACCTGATTGACCAGCCGGCCCAGGTCCCGTTTCATCATCTCTGTGTGGGACTGTTTGCACTCCAGACAGACGCGTTTCTCGCAGTGCGGACAGTATTCCACCTCTGCCTTCTCGTTGCACAGCCGACAACGTTCCATGTTGAACCTAAAACAGGGAAGAAGGTTACAGAAATAGTGTGGATAGGCACAGGGAGCATCAATAATATATAAGGTATGGGTTTGAATTGAAAGAAATAATTTGTCACTGCAGCACCCCCGACCCGAAACATTCGGGCCTGGCCTTTAGCGATCTAGGCCAGCGCTCTACCGATTGAGCCACCCAGGCACAATCGAACCAAGCTTAAGCTTGAATTCGTTCCCAAACTGCAGGGACGCTTTTATAAATGTGCTCTTCTCTCCTGGCTCCGTGGCGTAGTGCTTGCGCGCCTGACTGCAGTCCGGGAGGTCCGTGGTTCAATTCCTGGCGGAGCCAAATATTTACAGAAGTAAAGAAATAGCTGTGATAACAGGATGACACAATCACAAATATCTATGGGTTGTATGCCAAGACAGGACTTTGTTTGAATCAAAGACAGGCTATCTGTAGCAAAGGAAACTTTATGATCAAATTCTTTATCTGCCACTCTGCCAAAATTGAATTGAATTGTGCGGTGCTGATAGGTGCTCCGGAGTGGGTCCTGCTTCAAATGTGGAAGGGTGACAGCAACTTTTAGAATTTGATTACAGATTTTGTTGGCTACTTCAGTTGACTTCAGTTGAGTGTCAAGTGCCTTGGTCAGTAAAGGTTATTGCATAAGGAATATCCATGAATTTTGCCGCTTTGTGGTGATTTGTGCAGATTCGTGCTGGTTTGTGTTGAATTTAGATGGCAGATCCATACGTAGATACGCAGGGAGAAGGTTCATTACAAGTTATATATGTAGCCGATAAATCATTTTGCACATGAGCCCAGACAAACTTCTTCTGTACTTTCTAAAGCCCAAACTATACAAACAATCCCAAGCATTTAAAGCAATTCACATAGAACATAAATACATAACTTTAGTTGTTATGTAGAGACCTTCACGGGCCTGCATTTTCAGGCCCGGCCCGGCCCGGCCCGTAAAAATTTCACCTCGGCCCGGCCCGGCCCGTTTAAAAAATTTTCGACGTCGGCCCGGCCGCGTATTTATAAAATGTACAGTTGGTTCGCGCAGCAAGAAAGTGTACAGCGTATTCGCGCACATTTTTAAAATGTACATGCGTTTCGCGCAACAGGAAAATGTACAGCGCTTTAGCGCACCCTAAGAAAGTGTACACAGTGTTCGCGCAACCTTCATATCTTTGCAAATATATCGACATTAAAGTGTATATATTTAGAAATGTCTTACTGGGCAAAGCACTAGTTACGCACGTATGCACATAACATTTAGATTTTAGTTTTACTTTTTAGATTCCAATAATACTACTTTGAAAAACTACAGTGATCTCACTCAAATTCAAATTTTCTATTTGCAATATCAGAAAGCTGCAGTAGTCAAATTTAGTTTCAGTTGGCCACTCATATGTACTTATTTCACTTTCAACTTTAGGTAAATATGGACATTTTGTCTGATGATTTACAGCGAATATACTTTCTACGACTAGGACTTCTGCAACCCAGGATTGGCCAACTCAGAGTTGGTCGCGGGCACGCAGGTACCCGCGGGGCGAGGCGGGGCGGATATTAGCAAATTTCAGTACCCGCACTACCCGCGCGGGTATCTGTGCGGGCTTAACCTGAAAACTTAAACTATTTTTGTCCTAAAAAGTAAGTGAAATTTAATAGTTAATAGAACATACTGCATTTGCATTTTGATTTCTCACTTAGTTTTGACAGTCTTCAGAGCTGCAATAGTTTTCTTTGCTGCGAATAAATGGTGAATAAAAATGCCGACTAGTCATCCCGGCAGTACTCATACACTGGTCTACTTCTAGGAATTCTAATTTTGGGAATAAGAGCAAAACTGGGTCCAATTTAAGAACAAGAACAGGAACGAAGACGTATTTTTAGGAACCGGGAGGAAATCTATTTCCAGGAGCAGGATCAAAAACAGAGCTTTGTTTCTAGCAACAAGAATTCGAGTTTAATTTTAGTAACAGGCACGGGAGTCTAATTTCGATCATGGGTCTATTTTAAAATAGCAATGTTTAAACTAAACTGTTCTATTCTACACTTTTCTAATTTGGAAAATGAATACACTGTCTCTAATTTTTGAAGCAATTTTACTGAACAAAATTATTTTATAAGACATTTTTCTAAACATTTCTACTTTAACAGCAATTATATATTTATTTGCAAGGATAACTTGAAAGGGAAATAAGTATGAGTGGCCAAATGAAACTGAAACTAAATTTGACTACTGCAGCTTTCTGATATTGCAAATATAAAATTTGAATTTGGGTGAGATAACTATGTAGCTTTTCAAAGTAGTATTATTGGAATCTAAAAAGTAAAACTAAAATCTAAATGTTATGTGCATACACGTACGTAACTAGTGCTTTGCCCAGTAAGACATTTCTAAATATATACACTTTAATGTCAATATATTTGCAAAGATATGAAGGTTGCGCGAACACTGTGTACACTTTCTTAGGGTGCGCGAAAGCGCTGTACATTTTCCTGTTGCGCAAAACGCATGTACATTTTGAAAATAAGCGCGAATACGCTGTACACTTTCTTGCTGCGCGAACCAACTGTACATTTTATATGTAAAGAAAAAGGTTTGGCTAATAGACTTTTGGTAGCTGAGAGATCATTAAACAGACTCAATTTCTAACTTTTATTCAACTCAGCCCTTTCTATCACACAAGTTTGGGGGTCGGGCAAACTTGTTCCTTTAAAACAATTATTTGAGCACTGGTGAAATGGCTCTTTTCTCCTCAAGCTACTTAATAGTAAACTGATCGCTCACTAAACTTCGTGATCAGTTTACTATGATCCTTACCTAGTCAGAGCTTCCGTAACTAAAACAGTGGTCCACTCTGAGCCTCAAATCAAATCCTTAGTAATAGCCAACAAGATACCTGGTAATTCGAAATCTACATTTAATGTAAACAGGGATAATCAAAGTACAATATTTTGTCCTCACGTTTCAACCAATTACAAAGATGAAAGTTACAAGTGGAGTTAAGGCAATCTAGATCACGAGACTCAAGGTTTTAGGTTCACGTTAACAATACTAAATAGCTCACAAACACAAACATAGAATCCGGCGGTAAATTTGCGTTCTATCCTCTTATGACCACTTTGGTTTCAACCCTTGAAACTTTACCTTTACCTTTAGAAATGTGTAATCCAAATGTAGAAACAGATATCACAAATAAGATCCACTGGGGAATTGCACGAAAGACTAAACAGGTGAGATGGGGTGACTAACAAACAGCAACAGACTTCAGCTTTAACAATAACTTCTAGGCTCAACAGGCCAACAACTGACGACACAGACCAGGCGTATCAGCCCACAAAAAGTATATCCAGACCGAAGGTTCTCAACACAACCTTACTCGAGCGAAGTCAACCCCAAACTGAAGTCTTTAGGTCAGTCACCCAACCCCGTCACAGCTCTGTCCACGTGCAATTCTCCCTTCTTCGGTCTCTTTGAAATTCCTTTTAAGTTTTGCGTGACTATTGAAAGAAAGATCCATACGTCATGATAAGCATGACGTATGCGTTTGCTCAAGGGCTCATGGGGTTCCCCAAATCTTCGTTTAAAGCCGATTAACCCCATCCCTTGAATTTGAACCCATAAATCGGAAAACACACCAATTAACGTAGCAATCCAAGCAAACAGAAACGTGCAATTAACAAAGACATTTCTACTATTTTTCACCACTTCTAAACTATACAAGGTTCCGAGAAAAAAGGTTAGCCTGTCAGACATTACACAAGAGACCTATACAATTCAAGTCGAACATTGAACATCAAGGGTTAATACACAGAGAATTAGTTGAACGCACAATTAGATTAGAGTTAGTTAATGCTAGCACACGTACATATTCTACAAATCAGTTCGAACTTCACACAGATTCATACAGAGTCAAGAGTTTGAAACACAGGAAGTCAATACAGAAGAAATATTATCATCATGCAGCATTCAACACAAAAATTCTAGCTTGTTTTTTAGCTTGATTTAGTCCAAAACCCACATTCTCTAGACATCTCTAAACAAAGCTCAAAATCTTCCTATTACACTCTCCACCGCAAAAAATGGTACAAAGTTACACTAGGGGTGTGGATTATCAAGACAAGAAGGTAAGTAGCAGTAATTAGATAAAATAGAATAGTTATCGAAACACGAATACAGGCAGAGAAGATTAGGGTACAGGTGTGGTACATGCAGTGCAGTGAGAACAGTAAATTTACAATCAGTCAAAAGGGGACAAGCATAATAAGTAGTGCAAAAGCAATGGCATTAGTCAAGACAGTATAATACAAACGATGCAGTGCATGTATAGTGGCAGTTCAATAGTCAACCGATGATCAGGATCAAAAATAGGCTTCACCGGTGGAAATAAGATCAGCAGTTCGTGCAGCAGCCAGAATAGAGTCTATGGCCGAGTCTTCGGAGGGCTGGTGACGATTCCAGCAGGGAGGCAACCAGGAGACTGTGGGGCGGACCGCGTGTGCTGGGAATACACAGGCGCGGCAGGACTGACGATTCGATGATATGTGGGGGTGTTTTAGCAGTTCTCTGGAGTGCCGGGAAAAGCCGGCGGAGCGGCGAGGTAGGACAGTGCTGTAGGGCGAAGTTCCGGGATAAGCTGACGGAGCAGCGATGGATGGTATCCCAGACACACGAGAGTTCCGGGATAAGCCGGCGGAGCGGCGACGTGATGATGATTACCAGGGCTGACGGATGATCCGATCTGTACTGATGGTGAACCACTGCATCGAGGCAAAAGAACCCAAAACGCCATTGCTGAGAAACAGCCTAGAATGTATCGAACGACAAAATGAGACATAGTACCCACAGTACGGTGGATGAGAAATCACCCACCGACAAACAGAAGCAAAGCAAAAACAGTTCACCGTTAGTTCAATTAAGCCTTTATGGTAGTAGAAACGAAGCAAAACGAAGCAAAAGCGGTAAGAATAGCCATCAAATTCAGCCTTAGGATGCGAGTATCGTGTTAGTCTAGTGCGCGTTCGTGTTACTAAAAGTCAATCCAGATTCTTCTGATAAGTTTTCGAAGTACACGCAATTCTCGAAGGTTAGCAAAGCATTAGAGGGTAACCAGCAAAACTGATACAAACTCAAACAGTGCAACAGGGTGAGAAAGAAACAACACAAAAACAAAAAGGTGCAACTCAGTCCAGGTGAAGTTAAGCTCTTGAATTGTGAAGCAGGCCATCCAGTGCAGTGATCCCTTGGCTCTAGTACAGATCGGGAACAATCAGGCAAACAGGGAAAAACAGGGATTCTAAAACTAGTACAGACATGGGCACGGGTTAACAGATAATAATTGCTACTCCCACGGTATTCTACAAACATTTAGTTCTACTCCTTCATACGTGCTGTGCGTTCCAGGCTTTTAAGATTCTGCTCATAGAAACGTGTTATCATTCATCTGCGTTAGGACATCAGTGCAAACTACTACTTCAAAGAGACTACAGAAAACAGGTGCGTTGGTGAGATGCTGTGGCTGCAAACAACTGAAAACATGGAAAACCAACAAAATACAAGAGATAAAACGGAATACAGAAATAATCCACGATAACAATAAGCAACTCTCTCTCGTTTGCTGTGTGTCAAGGGTCAATTGGTCCGGCCATGGTTTTGGGCCGTAAGTTCAAGGGACATCGCCGTGTTAGCTTATTGTTATCTCACACGTGTGGTCATGCATACAAAGGTTAGTGGTGTCCAGCGCAACGTAACAGTACAAATACAGGGACGGGACTTTCAACTTCAGAAGTGGGGTTCGTTTAAACATTTCAAAAACAGGAAATTCTCGCTCTTTTGTGCCAAATCTTAGAGTTCTGCTTTCTCATTTTGCCTTTCACGGTTAGACTTCAAACAGATCTTACAAGGGGACAAGGGACTTCAAACTTCTCGCTTTTGGGGGAATGGGGACCACCCGAAACATCAACCAAACCGTGCCTTAAAAATCAACAGAAAGGAGATCATGCGGAAGTAGGGGATGCGCACGATGCGCATTAGCAAGCAAAGAATAGATCCGGGGGGCAGAGTGCTGCAGAAAAGTTCTGCCACGCCCCCGGAAACCAGGCAACTCATGCAAAATGATCACAGACTCACTCATGCAGAGACGATTGGGACAAACCAGATTAGCAGGGCGCAACTGCTCAGCATGCTTCAAAAGTAGGGCCTTAGTGGGGAAGAAATCAAACTGTAACTGAAGGGGAACGGGAAAGAAACGGAAAGGAACAGAATAGTACGAAAACTTAAAGCGCCAGAAACAGTGAACACAAAGAGCGACACAGCATGACACCACCTCAGGACCTAACAACCAACGGGGGAATACGGACGAAGAATACCTGCAGACGCAGGTCCACAGTAAACCTTTCCTGTATGATAGCAGATCTTGATCCTCCGGCGGCAGACAAGGCGGATTCGCACAGAGGACCTTTCTGTGCCCTCAGAGACGAGCCACTCTCCTTCGGGACTAGGAAATGGAGAAACCGATGGATCAGAGGACGGGGAACCGGCAGATCATCCAGAATCGCAGAGGAATCAGAAGGGAACTGATGCCAAGCTCAACTGAACTGTCAGAAGAGGAGGATTGGGAACTGGAGGATTCGCTGGAGAAAATGATGGACGATCCAGGTAGAAACACGCTCAGCCATGATACTGTAACAGAAAGGAAGGTGGGTAAGAAGCAGATAGACTAAACATTCTTGAGAGACAGACCTAGCAGCTATTGCATTCTTGATGGTTGCAGACAAAAGCTCAAAATGATCTTACAGGATTAATAGGATAAGAGATGCAACTCAGTAGTAAAATGGGAGAAGACCTTCAGGACCATAAAGGGCACCATTAGGGATGATAGACAGGACATTCACGGGAATGCGCACGTGAAAATCAGAGAACATCATACCGAAGAACACATCATGCAGAACAATATAGGGCATACGGGTAAGCAACAACTTAGCTTCATCACACAACAAATTGCATTCCATTAAAAATATTACCCATCACTTTCATGCAGAATTACAACATACGGCGACTGACATTTAATATTGGGACAACGGTACATCCCACCACCAGAAGAGGGGACAAGCTGGCTGCAACCCAGTTGTAGGGGATCTCCGGACTAATGGACATCATCACGCAACGAAAATAAAGTAATAGGGACCCCAAAATAACCAAGCGCAGTACGCCACCAGCACTCAACGCAAAGAAATGTGCAAACTTGTGCCAAAAGGGGACTTTGCAAATGAACTCGACAGTTAATTTTAAAAAGACTAGCCATACGAGGATCTGTGTAAACCTCTACCGTTCCAGGTAACATTTTCAAACCGTCAGGAAGTCGTTTGGTTCACGATAGGACCCCTTTCAACGGGACAATCGACTCTAGCCGGTTCACTTTCAACATCATCACCCT